>JAQIXS010000403.1:0-48505 GCA_034700785.1 Rossiulus vilnensis | reverse complement strand
TGCGGCAACGGAGGTTCGATGAGCTGCCGCAGTGGCACCGCAGCGGCACCGCACCTACGTGTGCATGCTTCCATAGGCCATAATGTTTCTCTAACCCGCGCGGCAAAAACCCGCTGCGTCCCTCCGGCAAAAGGACGCTCGTGTGCAGCGGGCCTAAGCCCTCCCTTCCCTATAGTATGGAGGGTTCAAAATGCCAAAAATAGCAGAGAAAAACCAAATTTGCCTTTGCTCCATGGAACTGGACGTCACTTTCGGTTGGGCAGCAACACGGAAGTGCCCTTTTCCTGTTGAACACATATCACAGTGGCAAGTATGAAGCATGGGCAGGATCAGATTGGGTTACACCTCTCATCATCACATGTTCACAAACTGAGCAGTTGTGTTAACAAAATCCTCCTTTAGGGTTGAGTCCCTCAAAACGAAATCCTGAAGAGAAGAACATGGGCCAAGGCAAAAGGTGAAAGGCAAGGTTTCGTAATGTAAAGTCAATGAGCTTTCAAGGACGTAGCACATTTTAATTACTTTTACGACGTCTAGCCTATATGGATAACTCCAAGCACTAAGGGAGAGGCAGAGATTAAATTCTTAACTTCCCCAACAATTCCAAGTTTTTAGAAAAAAAATTCCCGACTTGTTATTTCAAAAGTTGAAAGTGTGCTATGGAAAATAAGGGAATTCCCTATTATTGCATACGTGTGACCAGATAACGCCCTCTCTTTTTCGAGCAGTATCATAAACAATCATTTGAGATTTTGCAATTTAAGAATGGCATTATACCTGATGAAAATTTCCCTGACTTTTGTATGATAATTACAAACTTACCTAATTTCTCCAGCCAGCTTTTAGCTACTTCCCTGACAATTCCAGAAAGGGAAAGGGAAAGAGAGGTTGGTCTGATGTCATTGATATGAAAGTATCAAGTCATGTTGTATGGAAATAAGAGATATTTAGATAGAAATTTAATGGCATTGAATGTTTTAAGTTTTTTAATTTTTTTAAATATTATTTTTTGGTATAAATTTTATTATTTATGCTACATGGGAACGGTCAGAGCAAGAAGGTGTCCATTTCGGACAATAATTGACTAGAGGGGATATTGAAGATGGGGTCAAGAAGTAGGCTAAAATATAATTCTGCAATATATCACTCACCGGAAACAAAAATTAAAGTGTGATTAATGTATTGTAAAATAAGCTAAAAAAAACAACCAAACGTTTTTAAGCAGACCGCTGGATACCAGACGGAAAGGGAGTGCAGTCAGACTGGTCAACCTGCATAAATAAAATGTATCACAAAGAAAATAAATCCAAAGGCGAAACACAAGTACAAACATTTAATGTTTTGGCAAACAGTGTAAAAAGCACGTTTCAAAACGTCGTAATGCTCACTTGTAAAATATTATTGCCATCAGTTATCCGATTTGGATTCGACCCTTATACATGTAGTTCGGCTTTGAAAGCCCATTAAAAACTGAAAGTTTGGGTGAGAAAAAGAGGGCATAGCAGCGCCATCAATTTGTATATTTGTATAATATCCACTTTAATAATGCCAGCGAGCAGCGCAATTTTTTCTTTGAAGTTTTCAAAGGTTAAATAACAAGCCTGTTTCAACCCTGCTTTCAAAATGCTCCAGAGATATTCTTTCAAAAGCAAAGGCAAGAAAAATAAGCAACGGATTTGGTCAATGAGAGGGTTTCAAATAAACCTAAACATTAGAGATGGTACATACAGAGAAGAGGGTGAGAAAGTATAGGACACACCCCATATGGTCAGTAAGCCTTGGTCTAAAAGTTGGCTACTTTAAAATTTTTTTTTAAATCTTACTTTTATTTTCGGCCAGATTTGACCATGCCAAAAATGTCTTCTGGTCAACCTCAGTAAGACAGTAGTTAAATTCATTCTCATTTCTGAAACATATACCGATACTGTTATTGGAAAAAACGATGGATTTTGACGCCACTCCTCATAAGTGTAAAGTGAGAAGTTTGCAGAAAAATGTTTTTGAATTTTCCCTTCCTTTGGGGATGAGTTTTAGGCCTTAATTTCTCAAATTTTTAGTCGAATAAGTTCAGAAACTGACCAGGCCAAGACTAAGGAGCAGCCAGCTTTAACATAAGAAAACAAATTACTGATAAATAAGCTAAACCAATTAAATTGGCAGTAGAACTATGTTGTACATACAATTTGCATTTCAAATATTGCAAAATTATAAAATGCAGCACACACAAAATGGAAACGATAACACCAATAAAACTAGATGAATTATTTTACATTTCGCAAAATTCGAAGTTGTATATCTTTCCCCACCCCTAACCTTATCCAGAGGGTGACACTTTTCATCGATACAAATGTAGGAACGGGTTCAATAATAAAAGGAACAGTTTAATAGGTTTTTACAGCTTTTAGGATTAGTTTGTGAAACTACAGGGTGGCCAAGATGTTCGTGACCCCTATTCATTCTCCAATAAATCACGGGATTCATGTGGTGGGTCACATCTGGACCACCCAACACAACAGATGAAAATTTCAATTACCATTTCTTGATAAATTTAATTGGAATTACTTTTGCTAAAAACCTATTTTATTTTGCTTCAATCAGCCAGTTCCACTTGGATCAAAGTCCTGACCTTATGGAAGGCCCTCATGGTCCTAAATACATGAACAGGTACACTTTATCTCCTCTGGCTACCTCACCTTTTTTATCTGGGATGCATTATCATGATCCAATTAAAATTGTTATGAATATCTACCACAGCGTGTCCTAGGGTGATAATGATAATGGGTGGTTTCGATTTTATCTGCATATTTCGTGCGTCTCATTATCATATTAATGACCACACGCAACCATGCATTTAATTGCCGAAATACCTAGCTTTTTATAAGTTTAATTTATGAGCGTTAAACGCTTGACATTTAGAAAATGCCTGCATCAAAACCAAACTGTGATGTCATTAAGATTATATGCTTGTATCTCGATTTGGCTAAACTAACGTAGCCAGCTTTAATTATTCGTGTGTCCCATTAAGAAATTTTGGGAAATCAGCAGTAAATTCGGAGAAAATCTGGAAGGAAACTAACGACTAACGATAAACTAACGAGGAATTTTATTATAATTTGGAAGCTAATGATAGTAAAAAAACAGGAGAGGCTTTGAAAAAACCTGGAGATAATTTTATGGAAAGAAAATTAGACTTGGGAGGAGTTTAAAATGAAAACTGAAGAGGATTTTAGAGAAAAAAACAAAACTGGACTTCAGAGGAGTTTGGAAAAAAAATCTGGCTAGAATTAGAGAAATGTAAAGAATAGGAGTTTATTTAGAATGAAAACTGCAGAGGATTGTTTAAAAAAACTAACACTGGACTTCAGAAGAGTTTGGGAAAAAATCTGGAGAGAATTAAACCACGTACTAGAGAAGATCTTAGATTAAAACAACCTGGTGAAGATTTAATTTAGTAATAATCTGAACGTATTTTAGGAACCTCAGCATCTACAATTAGCCAGGATCGAGTTCAAGGACGTCTTTAATTACTGAGTATAAACTGACAAGCGATTTGACTTTGAAAAATCCGAGTACAAATCCAAATACGCATACTCTGAAAGATATCAATTATCCATTGAAGCTTCAGTTGCAAAAAAACATTACATTGTAGCAATTTTAGGCACCATGTAATAAGAAACCGAGGGCGAGTCCAAACAAAAACGAAGGGATGTTCAGTGAACTCCAATGCATTGAAACGAAAGCCTAACAACGAAACAAAAATTAGGTGAAGCGCCGCTGCAATCTTCAAAAAATACTTTTACAACTTTTAAAACATATCTATAAAAGCGCTAACATTTGAAACAAACTCGCAATCTGCTATGCATTTGACACCCCGACCCATTTCGTTCAATTTTCTGAAAATCTACCTTAATGCCATCAAATTTACCAGACATTATCCTATTTATTTAATTTTATAAACAGGAAAGCAGTAGTAAAACTGAGTAAAGATAGCCCACATAAACAATGAATTTGTGTAAGAAATTTGTTTTTGTTTAATCAGCAATATCGTGTGTCTCTGTGGAGTCGGTGCACCAAAGCTTCGACTTCGATTTTTTTTTTAGAAAATGACAATTTCAAATAATTGGCATTGTTATTAAGAACATAGCAAGTCGAATCATTTAGTCTTGTGGAGAAAATTTATATATACTATATAAAGCCCTACGCTAAGTGCCAAACAAATCTAGGAGATTTTTTAAAAAAATATATCGTTTTTTTTTACCAAAATTGCAATCAAGGAGCAAATTTTTCTATTGATTTGGGGTTCAATTGAGTAATTCTTATTTTGAAATTATGAGAACAGGCTTTTCAACACACTTGTAGGCTACCTAAGGCTCATATTAGGTGGATTTATTAGGAAAACAACACACACTTCTCAGTAAAAATAAATGGAGTGTCAATAGACCCCAGTGGTCGGATATACATGTATTTTAAAAATATGTAAGATAATATGTGACAAAATATTGCAAAAATATACCTATTTATATACTAGAAATATACCAGAAATATCAACAATTGGGACTTTCACGGTATTATGTAATTTATCTGAAATTATAATTGCATGCAATTTATTTTAAAATATATTACATACGTTAAACTATCATAAAACTATATAGGCCTAATAGTTTTAAACCATATTGTGTAATAATTTCAGATACATGCATATTACATAATATACTAAAAGTCCCAATTCATGATATTTCTGGTATATTAATTGGTGTATGTTTCGGAATATTTCGTCACATATTATCCAATATTTTTCGAAATATATACCAACATCATGAGGGTTTCCACTTAGGGGTGTGTGTATTATTTTGATAGCGACTCCAACTGTAAATAGTTGCCTGCAAATATAATAATCTAAGTACACTGTATAGTGATCTCGTACAACTCAAAGCTTTTAAGGATCACATTTAGGTCGGTACCAAGGTCATCATGCGGACCCACCATGACCAAACAGACACTGTTACTGTAGCAATCGTACGCAAGGTTGAAAGGTGAACTCGAAAGAAGTACGTCGCAAAATAAGTTTAGGAAAATTTCCTAAGGAAATCGTCTACATTTGCACTAAATTTTGTTCCTGATGGCGCAACCTATCTACCTGAACATCGACCGATGGATTCGGGCCAACAAGGAGTACTTCACGCCACCCGTGTGCAACAAAATGATGTCAGTATCAAATTGTAGCCTACTTTTCGTTTCATAAATTATTCGAACAGATTATTGAATTATTTGTTCATTGGAATCAGGCACAACAATCAGCTGAAGGTGTTTTACGTGGGAGGACCCAACGTCAGGAAGGATTTTCATATCGAAGAAGGCGAAGAGGTAGTCGCCAAATTTTATTCAATGTTTCATATTAAAGCTGAGCAAAAAGGGAAGACCACCGTGTAAACAATACGCATTTTTGCTTCAAATACTTAGTATAGTTGCTAAATACAGCCTATACATGGTTTCCCCCGAAATTAAATTCAATTACCTGACATTTTCCCAACTTTTCGAAAAAAACATTCCCTGACTTTATCAAAAATGTTCACACGACGTTAATTCAGGTTTTCATGTACAATGCAATAAAATGGCAACAAAATGTACCAATTGCAGATAATTTTATTTATTATTTCAGAAGTTGAAATTGCAATCTTTTGAGCATTATCAAGCAATTAATTAGCCTATTTACGATTATGGCAATTTAAGGCTAATTTCCCTGACTTCTCCAGGTTGTTCATACTTCCCTGACAATTTTAAGTTTTCCAGGTCAGTAGGAACCCTACTACGAGAATTTGTACTTTTTTAAAAAAAAAATTCAGATATTTTATATGAAGAAAGGAGACATGGTATTACGTGTTTTAAGCCAGGATAAATTTAAAGATATCCCAATCAAGGAGGGAGAGGTAAATACCAATACTTATGAACCTGTCCATTTAATCGATGTATTTACGAACTGGTTTAATTTACATACTCGCAATTTAAAATTTTAATCAGATATTTTTGCTGCCGGCAAGAATCCCACATTCGCCTCAACGATCCAAGGACACGATTGGATTGGTCATCGAACGAGACAGAAAATCAGAAGAAATGGACTGTATCAGGTGGGCAGTTCAGTTTTGCCCCTAACATTATTAATTATTCTGCCAGTTAATGATCGAATCCTTGAAGATTTGCACCAAACTTTGACTCAGAATTTCGGGAAACAAAAATTAAGCAAATTACTTGTTTAAACACAGGTGGTATGTGGATGGCAGTAAAGATATTTTGTACGAACGCTGGATCCACGTTTGCGACCTGGGGACGGAAGTTGCATCAACAATTAAGGAGTTTTCTGCTTCGGAACAGTTCAAAACTGGCAAACCAATTCCAGGTAAATGCAAATTGCAAATGCACCATGGACTAAGAAAGCAACCTTGAAAGCTCTGTAAATGAAACGTTCCAATGTAAAATATTTCTGATGAAAAAGATTTCACCAACAAAGTAGGCCTAATTTGTTGTCAAAGAGTCCATTCAATGGGTGAAGTAGGTTAAATAATAGCGCCATCTGTGATGCTCTCAGTGCACCTGGCAGCTGCAAAACAAGTCCAAACTTGCATTCATATCGAAGGGAATCAAAGTTTATGATTTTCCTATAACTTTTTACTCAATGTCACTAACTGTGGTCTTTTACTGCGAAAACCATACCACATGGCATTAATATGCTGCTTGTAGGGTATCGGATCGAATAGAATATCCACAGGGATGTTGTAAATTAAAAACTATTTAGGAACAATCAACAGCAATCCACCGTTCGCCATAAATGGAAAATGCACCATCAAAGACCCTTTCTCACTCAAAGACTGGATTGATAAAAACAAATCTGAAATTCGTCAAACTGGATTCAAGAGTTTGTTCAACGGCGATTACCAAACCAAAGTATGCTATTTTACTGACCATGCATTTACTTGAGAACTGCAATCATTGTCTAGAAATTCCAGGGTTAAAATGCTTTCATATTTAATTCACGAATAGATGATCGTGCATGGAAATGGGGAGCTAGATGGGTACACTGGACTCCTCGAATTATTCGTATGGCAACTGGTAAGAAATATATTAAAATAATAATAATTATTATTATTATGATTATCAAATTATCTGAAGTAGTTTTTACAAGCATTTTTCTGAAAAAAATTTTCAGACTGGAAACAGGGAATTTAATATTTTGGGTAAAAACTATCGTGTCGAAGAAGGTGACACGCTTCTAATTCCACAAGACGTCAGGTAAGTTTTAAATAATTTTCATTTAAAGAGCAGATGGTTGTTTTCCACCTACATATTTGGTTTATTTTCAGTTTCGAATCTCTTGCCTCTGATGACTGCCTCACGCTGACGGTGAAAATGGACATTTATGCTAATTCAACAACAAATATTTCTTAAACAACCCATATGTATTTTAAGTGCATCTTCCATTTATCATTTGAAATAAAAATGGTTTGCGTTTACATTCAAATTTATGAAAACGTCAGCGGTACTTTACTATCGACCCTCGACTTAGTTGTGATTATGTTCACGAGGGGCGCTAGTGTCTATGGCAGTCAACACTACAGCAAACAGCGATTTGACTAAGCAAGGAGGCTTCAGATAGACGAAAATGTAAAGGCGCTTTGGCAAAACGGCTTTGAACTTCAACCAACATTTCATTCATAAAAAACATCTACAAAGCACACCTTCAAAACCTTATTATTAAAATACAGCATAAAAAAATTTAAAAACTAAACATTCATTTCACAAACCTCACCTTGATTTGTTTCTCTATTTCGATTACATAAAACAACAAAATTGCTAATAGTGATTAGCTGATTTCAATTTTCCCTTAGCAGCGAATATCAACAAAACGAAAAGTTAATTCTGGACGCTAGTTGTAAAAAATCCAATAAATATTCATCAAAATTACAAAAAATAACAAAAAAAAAATATTACAACAACAATAAGTTTTTTTTAAAATTTGCGATATTTACATTATTATACTAGATATTTAGATATCCAAATTTACCATATTTTTAATTTAAATATTTTTAGTGTAAAAACTGGTTAATTTTGTTGTGATAGCTACGCTAGGGAAATTCGAGTTATTTTACAATACGATTATCTTAATTATGGGGATAATTCATTATCTACTGAAAGAAGTTCGGAAATACACATTTGGAAAATTCAAATCATGACTAAAATACCATTTCGATTAAAATGTTCACGAACAATTCGTCAAGCATTTTTGGCATTAGACCTTAACCATAAACGGACATTTTTGAGCATGAAAAGTCGCAGATTAGCCCAAATTTTAACACAAAAAGAGGAACCAACCTGCAGTTCCATATTTTTAAAAATCTTATACTCTTTCTTCATTGTCATTATTTACCATGTCCTCACAGTGCATGCATAAGATTTTTTCCTCATGCTGAATAAATTAAAATATCACAACGAAATTCCATCTCCCTTAAGCACTAATTACGAGTACACCACATAAATTAGCGATTGTTGAAAAAAGTGCCTTAGACAACAGAAGTCCATACGAGACCCGAAATTATGGGTGTCAGTGAAGAGGGCTAATGAAACGATTACTTGCGCTGCGAAGACCTTAATATCGATCAAATAAAAAAAAGCCTGGTATTTGAGATGCAGTGGATTAAACATGGCCGAAACACGTTGGTTGGAAACAGCAACATCTTGCGAGGTCTGACACCTAACATCCCAAGACTCGATATTTAATTAAGACGTCGCTACAGTACAATGTGAAATGCGTGGAGGAAAAATCTGCCTTCCTTGCCTTACCCCCCTCTTTAATTCGCCCCTATCAATAGCATCCTCGCCGAGCAACATTTATTAATTAATTATGAAGAGACAAAATGGCTCCCAACCAGAGAGCATCTTCATCAACTCCTTGAGAAACGAAACCAAAGCCCCTATTCACGACAGATTGGGTTCGGGATCGTTTCATCTCGAAGGGATTGACCTTGTTTGATAAGCACTACAAGAAGCAGCTTTTCTGAAGATAAAATAAAAGTACATTGGTGCATTTTGTAGAAGTGGAAGTCTATAGATTGAAGAAAATCGAGACGTCTGAAGGTATTTCTCTAACCAATCCTAACATTTCACCAGACATGTCAGCAACATGTTTATACATGAACCATCACGTGAATATGTCACAACATGTCTACCATTCGCTTAAACCTTAAGGGTGAGCTAAAAGCATGCCCACCATGCAAAAATATTCCTGGCACCTTTTTTGCTCCAAATACGTATTCTAATTGCTCAATTTATTTATTTTTCCCAATTCATAACTGTGGTTGTCCACTAGGGTTTAAGCTTTGGTTTATAATTTGTGAAATTGGTGAAAAAAAGTTTTAAGTCAAATTAGAGCGCATTTTAAAAGGGCATTAAATTGTGCACACAAAGAAATATTCTGATTTTCGATTAGATATCTGCTTTCTAAGCAATTGTTGTAAATACTTTTAGGTGGTCCTACCAATAGGGTTCTAACACCATATCAGTGACATCTTTCTAGCATCATCTGATTGTGTTACTAACATGTCTCTACGATCTCCCCAATGCTAAGCACATGTCAGCAACATGTTCCCCCATCAAGTGACCATGCATTTGTTGTATGGTCACTTGATGGGGGAACATGTTGCTGACACAATGTTTAACACAAGTGTCACCCCATCACTCAGCATGCTGATATTAGTAGTCCCAAAAACCAGTATATATACATGTCTTTAGTGATATCAGTATAGAAACATATTAGTATCACTAAGTTTATACTGATATCAGTAGAGAATCGCATACTGATCCTTTCTCCAGGGAGGCAAATTACACAAGTTTATCAATGAGTTAAGAGCCACGTTGCACTTCCAGGAGGATGAGCCAATCACGTTTGAGACATTTATGAGCGACCCCAGCGCCGAAATCGCAATCAAGTCTTAGTGATTTGGTATTAAAATCGTAGGTGAAAGGTGGCACTGATTCATCTCCTCGCCCGCTAATTACCCTTTTTTTTCCAACCAATGAAAGGTGGCAAACAGTCATTAGATCGCGATAAGACCAGCAACAAGGGCTTGAAGAGTTTTTAATCAGAAGAATGAAAAAAAGTGCAGCTAAAGCAGCAGGTTAATGAGATTAGGAATGAAGCGAGGAGGAACAGGAAGAGGCAAAAGGAGGAGGAGGAGGAAATAATTACAGGCTGCAGCATCGCAAAATGCAAATCTGCTTTCTAAGAAATTAATTTGGAAATTCATCTCGCAACAAATTGCTTTTCGTTGAACAGATTCGACGCGATTAAGGATCCCTTTTTATTCGAGGAATTTACGGCAATACTCCCGTATTAATTGATAAGGGCTTCTTCATTACGAGATAAAAGCCCAGCTTAAGGGAGCCCTAAGCCCCGAGCCATACAGAAGGGATCACGTTTATCTCTGCGAAGGCTTTAAACTCATTTTCTTCATTTTACACTTTTATCGAATGCATTTGTCATAATCCTCACTTGGCAAAGCGCTCAAAGATCCAGGTACAAAAAAAAAACAGCTCAGAAAATATATGTATATCAAGATTCAGGGGCCGTACATAAAAGGGCATTCAAATGTAAGTCGACTGCTAGACCTCCCTCCCTACTCCAAAATGTACAAAACTGTACAAAAATGACATCCTTTTGACTTAAGAAAGAGACATAAAAATGAAGTCAGAACTAAAAACAAGTGGTTTAATACTAAGGAAAATTATCGGCATATTTAGAAGAAGAAAAAAACTGCAAAGTTGACTCAACATTTTACGCAGCTCACAAACCAAGGAAACAAACAACGAAACCGTGTTACTTTACCAAATATAATTAAGTGGATAAATATTTGCCAATTATTTAGGCATGTAAAAGATAACGAGAGTAAAACTGTTTTGTCAGAGTTCACTTACACTCGCTATTTTCATGCCTCGAGGGACTTGAAAAGTGAATCGGGGGAAAAAAAGTGCGGCTTGTGTAACTGAATTTTCTGCCTAGTTTAGTATCAGCACTTTCAATTCATTTATTTTAATTATCGAATTAAGCGGTGGCGCCAGAATCAACTCCAACGAGCAAAGCAGAGACAGAAAAACGCTCGAAAAAGATTAATGAATGTGAAATCACAGCGAAGGATCTTGAAATAATTAATAAAAAATTAACATAAAATGGCCAATTCTTGAACGAAGCTGTTCAAATATCACAATACACTCGAACCTGGATAAGTGGACCCTGGGTAAGTGGGGAAACCGTTATGACTGGTTTTAAAATCTCCATATCTGGGAATGTTTTTTTAACCTTTTTAAGTGGGATACTTTTTCGTTTTATTCTGATTGTGTAAATAGAAAGGATAAGATAATCCACGTCTATAAGCAGGAATGAACTTTAAATGTTGCGGTTTGTTCCTCGTACTTGGAAAACGATAATTTCAAGGTTAACATGTAAAACACTATCCAATTTTTTAAAAATTGGAATATTTTTCTAATTAAAATTAACATGACATTATGTTTTTATTGCAATAATGAACGTTAGTATGTCCATACATGTACATACCGAGTATTAGTTTATTTCTAAATTGTATTTCTTCCTTTATAAGTAATACCTTTATAAGTGGGACTGAGTACCACGAACCTTTCTAAGTGGAATCTCGGGTTACTGGGACAAACCTTCTCTGGAATTCTGAAAGGCTCTCATGAGGTCGAACTGTAGACGTTATTTATTGTTTAATATCATGTTAATACTAGCACATGATTCAATTTGATATTGCGATCAAACTGAGCTCAATTTCGTAGTTGCAACATTTTTTAAAGTTGTGACATTTGAAGAAACATAGCAACATTTTTGGACACACTGTAAACATATTCCTAAAAAATATACGTGCAATGTATACTGTTTAGGTGGACAATCGTGGACATTGTAAGTATCCAATTAACACAAATACCAAATTTTGTCAAACTGTGAAACTTATGTTTAACCTTACCGTGGTCATCCTTACAACTGACTGATGGATACTTCCGAAAATATGAATTCAAATTTAGTAATAACAGAAAGACCATAAAAATGACTTTTATGGTCATACCAGTACATACACCAGCACAGTACATGATTATTGGGGGCTTGGATATTTAGCAATTTTATTTGCACTGTGGTAAAAAAAACTGAAGGCTTCCGTCAAGAGTAATTATCATAAAGTGAGGAGAAAGGGTGAGGGGGGGAGGGGTTTGAAGAAGCTATGGTCATTTATTTTTACGCCCATTTAATGCAGACATTTACGATCTATTAAAATTCATGTGGGGGGAAACAAGGGCTATATTTACGGCCATAAACAGAAGCATGCATGTGTTGAGATGCACACTGGGCTAATTTTGGCAAATCGTGTGGCATGCTTAGGATCAATAAAAATGCAGAAATAAAAATGGGGAAAAATAGCGTCTAGGGGTGATATCATATTTAACAAAACCAGCGAAATTTCGGTATGTTCAACGTAGTGTGTTAAAAATATGCGTAAACTAAAAGTGTTTTAAGAAAAATGACTTAAGTCTTGGACCTTACCCGTTTAAAAATGTCTTCGACACCCAAACCCAGACGATCGTCCATCGATGGGGGTGAGCTCGGGTTCCTTTCGATCCAGGGATTCGTACCCGTGAGATTCCAAGGACGAACGCTAGACCAATGGGAGACGAACAATGGAAGCCACTTGAGGCGTTTGGGTTACGGATACGCTCCCTCGGGATACACGTAACCCTTGACCACTGGTCTAACACGGGATCCCTGAGCTACCCGGCTGCGGTTGGGGGTTTGGGCGTCCACAGTTCCTTCCGGTGTCGATGGTCAAGTCACGCGGAACTTTGTAAGCACCCCTTCAGTCATGACCTTCTTAAGGCAATCTGAATCTGAAAACGGATAAGTATAATTAAATTAATCCGCAACCGCAATTCGTGAACAATTAATGGACAAACAAATTGGCATTTATGACAAAAGAATTGTCCCAACATTTTACAGTGTTCCCCCTAAAACAATTTTTTTAACTTTCCTAACTTTTGCATGTTTTGTTAACTTATCTTTGCATTTTGAGTGGTCAGAGAAATGTGTTTAAAAAACTGGAAAGTCAGGGAAGTTAAACATTTTCTTTCAAGGAAGAAGGAACCCTGTAAAATGTTTGGGCGAATTTTTATGTGTCAGTAATGACAAGTGTTTCTGAGACTAATGAAAATGAAAATTTGAATCCATCAAAAATACAGAGTTTCAACAGTAAAAAATAGATTACTTTAATTCGAAAGGGTAATTTAATTATGTACATGCTCTACTTAAATGGCATCAAAAGAAGACAACTTGGTAATTAACATGCTGCTGAAAATCAGTATATTAAAGGGGAAATTCCTTTGAGGTGAATTTTGAATGTGCTAAAATGCAAAGTGAATCAATAAAAGGTAAATAATTTCATGTATGCAATGTCAATATCTCGACTTTTCCACGATGTCCACTACCCGAATTTTATTTCATGACATTTCTATGACTTACCACGAGACCTTAAGCTATGTGAAAGCAAATGTAATGCTGACGTCGAATTTCCCTGCTTTTCCCTGATTATTTCATGTCTTTTCAGTTTCTCTGACAATTTCGTTTTTTTTTACGTTTTTCAGTCATTTGAAATTATTAGCCCGTTTCAATTAAGTTCTCTTTTTAAATCACATTAAACGTTATTAAATGGTTAACGTTTATGCATGTTTTATTGAAATAATCTGCTTACGTTGTTTTTACTAACAAGATTATCTTGTTACTTACATCACCAAACCGAGCATATTGTAAAAAAACCCACAATTATAAATTAAAATAAATTTTAATTCTTTTTGCGCACACATTATTTGGGTGAATTGTGGAATTTATATTAAGCATAAAACCATTTTTTTACTCAGTGGATTTCGGTTAATTGGGATAGCTAGAACATTGGCCCAATTAACCGGAATTCATTGAAATGCACTATTTAAGTTAACATGATTAACATAGAAACGACCAACATTTTAGAACCCCATAAAAACGTGTTCTGCAAACCAATGTGACATTTGTTGTGAAATGTTTTAGCAGCACAGATTCAATACTATTACCTACAGGTTTTGAATGCAAATTTTATACCATAACTGCATTAATATCGCTACGTTGATATCACGCAATATACATGCATACACGCACAAGGCAATGCTATCAATTAAAGATTAATAAGAGTTAATCCTTAATTGGGCTTAATCAGTCGTTAGCATAACACGCGCGAAAAATTCAGTTGAATGCATCATTAAATCACGGAATATTTTCACTTTTGTGGTACTTTCTTAAAATGAAAACAACATAAAACGAGAGCAAAATTTACGTAAGACTGATATTTTAATTTAGTATTTTAAATGTTGAAAGTGTGCTATGGAAAATTATTATTACATAAGTGTAACAAGATGCACCATCTTTTGGGCAGTATCATAAACAATTAACCATTTGAGATTATGGCCATTAAAGGCTGACATTTTATCTAATTATAAATTTCCGAGATCTTGCAGGTTGCTGCTACTTCCCTGACATTTTCAGATTTTTCAGGTCAGTGGGAACTATGTGACATAAGAAACCTAAAACCACGTATTTCAAATATGACAAAGTGATTCGAAGTAATATGAGTACTTCAAAATTAGCATGCAATTTACGGTAAATTAAGTACATTTCTTTAAGAACATGTCAGGTAGGAACCTGTTATGTGTACCTATTGCACAGCTTTTTTAGTACTGTATGCGTTTTGTGTCCAAATAACCACAGTGACTGAATCCTGAGTAATATTTCAGCAGTTTAAATCTGCTGAACTTTTTTACACTAACTTCAGCTTCATAAGGTTGTCAAAATTGAGTTCAACATCCTCCAATCAGATGTCTCAAAACATACATTTCTGGGCATGCGCAGACCGTTTTTCACATGCGCCATTTTCTGTCGTCATGCGATATCCATTTGGGGAGGGAGAGGATGAGAGGATGAGGAGCTTCTCATCTTTTCCACCCAACTTGAATATGAAAATACCAATTTGTCTAGCTTGCCTAACGCATGGTTGACGCCATCATCTCATTATTGTTTTGGCCATCATATGCATTGCGGAAGAAAGCAGCGTGAAATTAGATTTTAGACAAAATGGGGTGGATGGGGGGAAACAATGGCAGAGATTCTTGGAGAAGGGAAGAGGATGGGGTGCTTGAAAGTGACATGACAATCCGAGAGGTGATACGCTTGAATACTAAGAAGTATGAGGGCCATACACACTCCCTCGCATTTATGAACTGCGTTTCATAGTCATGCAACCGATAAAAATTATGGTTAGTCAGGAATAAAAGTGGGTCCTTTGGTTTTCTTCGTTTGCGAGAGAAGTGCGAAACGTTCATTGTTTCACTAATAGGCTCGCAGTAATGAGTCAGTCGCACTAATGAATACCAGTTCGTTCATGTAAAATCCTGAAGGAAAAACGGCCGAGTAATTACGGAAAATTGATAATCCACCATAAAAGACACTTAGGCCCTGATGCCACGCGCTCTATAAAACAATCACAGGCTCCCCCAACCACCAACTAGTTTTTTAAATGACAATAAATGCGACAATCATCCAAAGTGGGGATTTTTTTCAGGCACCTACTCACAGCACATAGGCTCAAAACGAAAAATGAAAGCTGGAAGAATTATAATCAGAACGAACGATGTTAAACTCGAGCTAAAAATTATGTTTCCTCCAGCAATGCAATTTGTTTATAAATGCACGACTAGGGCACGAAAAAATGACAGTATTCGTAAAAAAGTACAGTATTAGCCAAAAAAATGGACTTAAAGGAGGTAATCAATGACAGCTTACAGTCTTTGAGGAATAGTTGAACACATTTTTAAAAGATTTAACCCAAAAACATTTTGTGAACAGCATCTTACATGTACTTTATATAAGTGAGCTGGTTATTATAATAAAAAATTAAGCTCTATTTCTGATCATTTTTACATAATACATGAATGCTGTGGCCCTGAAGGATGGCAATCACTGCTAGCAGATAGGTCATGCAGTGAGTAAATAAATTAGGGGGTAAAAACACAATAATTTTACAAATCCATTTTCAACAATCTCAGAAATACGAAAATTAAGATTAATTCTGAGTAAAATGTGGCCACTTGAAATTCCAACTTTGCAAAAACTTTTAATCGCACATTTTGCTTAAATTATTTATAAAGGAATTAATTATTAATTAAGAAATAATTCAAGCAAAATTTGTTTCCTCACAATCATAGTATAGTCCATTATTTTCCGTCGAATTTCACATCATTTGATAACGTCTCGCTTACTTATAAGTGAATATACAATGTACATTAAAAAAATCCATTCTGCAACCTCCAATGCCCATTTTCAGAGGTATGACTAAGAATAACTGGGAAAGATCAGCTAAAAACCTTCAAGTTTTTTTTTTAAATTATTAGAAATTCTACGAAAGATGGTGGACGACCAATTGTACACGGGGTTAATATTACTTTTTTCAAGCAAAACTGGATGAATAAATCTTTTTTGCATGATGGGCATACCTATCAGCTCAACCTTGAAAGCATGATTGGATTACCAAAAAAAAAAAAAAAAAAAAAAACGAATTCCAAAATTCGGTCAATCAAAACATCGCCCCTAAAAACATTCGTAGATCATCATTTTAGTGACGCCATGTCACACACACACACACACACAAAAACAACAGACAAATATTGAGGAAGACCTAGAATTTTACGGTTATGAAGAACTCAGCCGACCATTAAAACCTTAATTTTAAAATTTACGATAGCCGGAGCTACCAAGAACGGCACCCAAGCAATAAATTCCGTTCGCATTTTAATTTTAGCGTGACATTTTCACCATCAAGGAGCAGTGTGACGATGGCACCAGGGCGCAGAACGCTGTTACATCCGTCCTTAAACCCATCACCTCTCACATAACACCGCTCTAAGTCATCAACGCGCATTATTTTGAGTCGAATCATTAAAGTAAAATGTGTTTCAGCCGATTACAAGCGTCTGGAAAATGCGAAATATTAAACGAAGTTTACGTTCATCGCCCAGTTTTACTGCGAAATTTACATGCTCTGACTTAACGCAGTTGGCCGCAGCGTCGTTAATTTCAGCCGCACATCCCCCGTGTTTCGGCGGACATTAAAACGAGCCAACATCTCTGTCACCCCTGAGCAGGGGTCACCTCGTACAATAAACCCGAAATCACTTTCCTCTCCTGAAACTCAATTTTCTTGCCACTACCCAGTTGACAATCCACGAAAATGGACCCCGAAGAACCGGAGCGCTTACTTACGACAGCAAATATTCAAATCCCCACTCGCAATAAAAATGCTTGTTATGCAAAAAGAAATATAAAATGAAACACTTCTCCACGACTGGATGTGCGCTTTTGGTCACTGCAAGAGCGTGACAAGTTCATCTCTCAAGAAAATGAAAATGCAACGCATTACGGAAAAACCGAAACAATTTAATATCGCAACGCCTGTTGTGAAAATGAAAACAGTACAGCTATTTTAAAACGAAAGCTGAGAAAGTTTGAAGACTTAAGGAAGAAATTCAGCACAAAGGAAGTCGCGTTTAAAAATCGATAGAAACCCAGGTGATTTTGGGATATATTTCAAAATATATATATATAGGATAATATGTGACAAATTATTCTAAAAACATGCCTATTAGTATACCAGAAATATCACGAATTGGTAATTTTAGTATATTATGGTTCTATATCTGAAATTATATTGCACACAATGTACATGTATTTTAAAATATACTTTGCTAAGGAAGAAATCAACACTGAGGAAGTTGCTTTTAAAAGTTGGGATATATTTCAAAATATGTGACGAAATATTCTAAAATTATTCTGAAATATTGTAGTATATATGTTCAAATTATAATACAGTTTTTTTGCAATAGTATTATATACTTTTTACAATAGTTGAACATACATGTCAGAATATATTTTAAAATATATTGCATACAATATAATTTCAGATATATCCCAAAATATAATAAGAGTATCAATTCCTGATATTTATGGCATATTTCTAGCATATCAATGGGTTAATTCATAGAACATTTTGCCACATATTATCTTATATATTTTAAAATATATCCCAAAATTATGTGGAAAGGTGGTATTAACTAAGGACACCCATCAATCGACATTTTCACATTATTTTCATATTTACTGGCATCATATTTAATTCAAAAATGCAACTTACACTTTACGTGATTCCTAAAAATATAACTGGCCCAACTACTGTATAAAAACAATTTTAAATCTGAATATCTCGTTTTGTAAACAATTTATTGATCTTTAAAAAGATTAATCAACAATTTCTCAGGTGAAAAGCCTTAAAACAGCAGAAAACCATTTTGCATTTTTGGGACATCCGCATGCCTTTACCCATATAACTGCAAAACCCTAAACCCTTTATGTCCTTTATGGACATCTCTTCACCTTCCTTGATTTATCTAGATTTAATATTTTAGTTTGTAATATTTAGAGATGAAAAGTAAAGATGTTGTGAAAGACATTTAAGGTACGAATAAAAAATGGCCCGAAATTATAACCCCATAGCATTTGTGGAATATAACATTTCTATGCAATTCTATTTTTCTGGATCTGCCCCTGGTCCATGTTTGTGGTCATCAAATGCTTCAGTGACATTATCAAACAGACAAAAACAAGTATAATTTTTAAACAGGGCATTCATTTATCTAGACAGCATGAAATGTTTCAGAATCACTTTCAAATATGCAAATGAAATTAATGTTTTGATATCGAAGATGAGGATTGTGGTGATCAAAAATGAGACCTGTACATTAGACCCTTTAATCCTCCTGGTCCCCCCACAAATCGTACTCGTTTTCAGAAATGTTTGTTCATTAGGGTTTCGCATCGTCCTCTCCAAACCGAGCAGCCACTTGAAAAGGCAGCCTTTTTAAAGGCACCTAAAAACAAACAACCCAGAACTAACCCTGACCACAAAACTCCACTCTCTTAAAATCGTTGTAGTGGAATTACGACTCCTTGCTCCGTCAAGGGGGAAGCAAATAGCTGGGAACGAGTGGGAAGATTAAGAGAGGAAGAAAAAAAAAAAGCCAGGAAAAAATGCAGGGCACATACACCCATACTGCCAGATATACTCTGAAACTAATTTAATTTAGTCTCTTTGGTAATCAAAGCACACGGGGAAAAATACGCCAATATCAGAGGCAGGAAAAGCAGAAGAACCACAATGGAGAAGAAGAAAAAAAAAGGCTATAGGGTAAAAACTCTTCGCAGTCAATTTTACGCTGAATGGCTAAGAAAGTCAAAAGCTATTCTGTTTATCGTCTATGGGGTGCACACAAAAAAACCGGTCGAAAATACAATGGAGCAAAAATATCGGATCGGAAGAAGTCGTGTCGAAATGCGAGGGAAAACAAGGCAGGGTGCTCAAAGGCTTGTTAAGAAACAACAGGGAGTCGTTAACTTAAATCAACTAAAATACACACTACAAAATCTAGGAAAAAGCAACAAAAAAAATGCAGGCAATTGCTCGTAATTTAAATTTATGCATACAGAGTCCCCACAGAAATTAAATTGAACTTCTCTGGAGGTTTTGAAAAAAAATGTAGAATAAAACGATAACACAATTTAGCAATTACTGATATTGTTATATACCTATTATTTCAAAAGTTAAAAGTGTGCTATGGAAAATAGGGAAATTCCCAATTATTGCAAACGTGTGAATAAATACGCCCTCTTTTGAGCAGTATCCTAAACAATTATATGATATTATGGTAGTTTAAGGCTGGCATTTTATCTGATGAAAATTTCCCTGACGTTCACAGTATCGTAAACAACTATTTGAGATTACAGTAGTTCAAGGAAGGCATTTTTTTATTTGAAGAGAATTTCCTAGACTTTTGCATGAAAATTTGAAATTTCTTTGACGTCTCTAGATTTTTCTTTTTTTCCAGTTATTCCTAGTAAGTGCAATTCCGGAGGCTACATATTTGGCCATATAATGATATTGCCACATATAGCAACTTTAGATAAAGACATTCTGTATGGCTGCTTAATTGGCCATACACGCAAATGCAACATGTCACAACATACATGTAAATAAAGTTTTATATTTAACACTATTATATTTTAAAGTTATGGAAGCAGATATGTAGATGCATATGGTCATGCATAAGCATGTAAAAACATATGGATTGAAGTGGCAATATTTGGCCATATATAGATTCATTTATGGCTAATTTATGGTCTAACCATCTTTTTATTGATCGTTTTTTTTTATAAATCTAGATCCCTACAGTCACTTAACCATCGCTTTAGTCAAGAAAAAAACTTACAGCCTTTCGGCTGTTATCAATCCAAAACAAATCCAAAACAAACAAGAAACAAAAAAAATCATCAATAGCCCATTTCATTAATGAAAAATTCACCCTCAGAGATGAAATGATTATTAATGTTCTCTGCTGCAGTAATAGCCAAAACTGCTCTTTAGCAAATTATCACGAATATTTCAATTTATCTAAATAGAAAAACTTGAGGCAGTGAGCAATACTGTTGACATTTGCTCAAATATGGCCTTAAAAGATGATAACAACGGAACAGATTGCAGGAAATGCGAATTCACCCACGGAAACTAAGCATTTGAGAATTATAAGGTAAATACCATAAAACGATAAAGTTGATTAATAAGGAATGACATACTGAAAAAAAATCGACAAAGGTTGTTTAAAATTTATGTATGAAATACTGAACCATAGGTAAATTCCATCATTAGAAGGATAAAAACAAACAAAAAATGTAAAAGATGCGAAATCTTTAAAATAAGGTCAAATATTAATTATATTTATTTATTATTAACTATTATTAACTATAAAAACTATGTCTGATTTCACGGACAGTGTTAAAGTTACAGTGAAACCTGTCTATAGTGACCACCCAAGGGACCAAACAAAATCGGTCACCTTAGTCAGGTGGTCAGTGTACTAAAACATTTTTTTACAAAATTAATGAAAAATATTTTTCCCCCTAAAGTTTTACAACTAAAACAAAGTGAATATTATCGTCACTCTCATTTAAAAATTATATGTACCTGTATTTATTGAGTTCTTTATTTAATATTTTAATATGATTAAAATTACGTTTTTTTTAAATAGAAGTGTGTAATTTGCCGTTGCTGATGCCATACTGAAATTACAGGTACATAAAATCAATTTTTGCAATCAATATTGATATTGTAGTTTCAAAAATTTGTATCGTAAATTCACTAAAGAGAACACCACAGTGTCTTTTGAAAATACAGTATGGAACTTACATTATGAATAATTTCGACAATGATTATTGATCTTGTAGCTTCAATGCCTTGGTTTGTAAATTTTGATCAGTATCACTCACCTAAAAACTCTAAAAAAAATTGGTCAACGTAGGCAGGTTGTCAAAGTAGCAAGGTGGTCAATTTGCCAGGTTTCACTGTAATTTTATTTGCGGTGTATTACAGAATACCCATATAAACCAAGTAGTATTAGATCCACAAAAAATTGCAATAATATTACTTATTAGGACTAAGAATAAAACCTCAATTTAGTCAAATAGCTACGTTAGAAAGGATGTTTAAATTGAGTACAGCCAAAAAACCTTTCAATATGTCTCATAAAATAAACTTCATGTAGGTCCTCGAATCGAACAACAAAAGATAAAAAGGAAACTATTGATTTTTACTACAATTTCCATTGTAGATATATACATGTACGTGCAATTCTTTGGTGTGTTTTTATTTCGTTTTTATCCACGCTGGCCGATGTCCTAGTTTTCGGCAAAAAGCGAGGTATAAATAAAATCTTACGATTTCTTTTTCTCCAAAGGTACTTTGGGATACCTCCTGAGACTGTTGACATCAATGCTATATTTTATTGAGTTTTCTAACCGAAATGCAGTAATATGTAAGTGCGTGCAGGAACCTATATTGGCATTTTTCGTCCACTTGTGTAAAACTCCTTACGTCAAACGAAAATTTAACGTAATTTTATCTTTTGTACAAAACGCACAAATGTGCGAATTCACAATGGAATAAGGTTCGTTTTTCTATTATTTTCAATCTAATAATCAAGCACTCGCGTATCTCAGATGTCTGCAATTTTTTTTTTTTTGCAATACAGGATGTCTTGATATGTCAATATTTTACAGTAACAGCAATAAACAATGGTGTAAAGCAATGATTGTGCATATTTTTGGCACAATATATTTGCAAAATAATACAGCGATCATGCTAAATGTAGGCATACTCAATTGCATGGGGTAGCAGCGTTTGACGTCTTTATTGCTATCCTTCTGTATGAATTTGTTATTTGAGAGCTAACTTCAGCCAAGGTCAGAGAAAGCAATGGTGAAATGCAAATATTCAGGCTATTCAATTGCTTTCTCACCACCAGCTCATAAAGCTAAAAAAGCTAAAAAAAAATTGGCCCAAACACGTAGGGTTTCAGCCACTTACGAACTTATGGTTTGGCACCCTTCAAATGAAACGCATCCATTTTCCTGATAGTGGTTTTTGGACACTAAACGTTAGAAGGTTATTACAGATGTAAAGTTTGGAGAAAAGCACTTTTCTGACAAAATCTGAAAACAGCCCTTTTTGAGAATTGCATCCCTGATATATACGGCCATATATAGCCGGGTTTAATGACCCGTATGCATAAGTCATGCGCATGCCCTTTTTTTGCATTTTTGCTCTCAGAGTTAAGACGCAGAGGTACAAATGTCACATGGCCAACGGTGACTGAAAATGGGATTTCCCATCCGTTTTAAAAGCACGCTTTTTGAGCGTCAAATGCGGGCCACAAACCCTTTGACGTAAAATGAGATTTTATATAAAGTTCCTCATATGCATAAGCAAATCCAATTGGGGAGTAATCTTATGCACCGAGCCCATCAAAGTGCAAAGGCATCTGAGAAAGTTCAAACAACTTCAAACATTTGGTTTTTACGGATCTTGGAAGATGGGAAACCTGTCTACAGCGGCCATCTCATCCAAAGTGGTAAAAATATCAGTATTATGATTCTCTTCTGATATCACTTTGATTCTACACTGATATCGCTATAACATTAGTGGCATAACTATGTTCCCTGCAGAAAAGATCAGTGTGTGATTCTCTACTAATATCGGTATGATTTTATACTGATATCAGTATATATTTACTGGTTTTTGCGACTACTAATATCAGTACTGTTAAAATATCACTGAATTTTTTTAATATCAGTGTATTTGTATTGAAATATAATGACCTTTCAACCAGGGACAAACAGAAAATCGTTAGGTCATAATAACATTTCCAGTTTAAACACCTGTTTTAGAAAAGAACAACCAAAAGAATTCAATTATCCAGAATTTGTTCAAATAATTTAAAAAAAAAATAAACGGGACATTTTCTAATTACAAAAGATAACGCAGACCTTAGGGGACGAAAAATTCTACAATGGAAAAATTAATTTTAGCGATTATAACAAGAATTTAAATCAAAAATGTAGTTTTTTTTTGCATTTTTTCATGGAGAGCATCCCTTTGATTCAGTCCTAAAAAAGCGGAAGAATTTCGGGTAAGAAACCCGAGTGTAAACTGGGGAATCAGAGACTTATCGGACGTTGCCGTGCGGAACATGACGGGCTGGACAGTGGTCAGCAAGCACTCAACCATCGATGAATGAGAGAGCTTCCAATGAGTGGCTACAGCAGGTAACAAAGCATAAAACGAAAATTAACGACGTCGATATTGCGCACTCGCTAAATTGCGAAATTGGGAAAAGTGGCAAAGTGCTTGGGGAGCGGATGATGCGCCTGGGTAAGGGGAGAACCCTCAGGGAACGACCTGCACGAGGACGCTACATTACATCGCTGGGGATCCTGGGAGTAATGACTGTAAACGAGCAAATGAGAGAAGACACTGCTTGCGTAAAAGTCATTCCTTTGCTCCACAACACCGATGAATCAATCATTGGTAGAAAAAAAACCAACCAACCAACACCAACCTGCTGGGTTCCCACAAGATTTACGAAGTCAACGCCACCTAGCTAACGAGGCTTAGGACAACGAAAGTGGTGACAAACGACGAATTAGAACGATGACAATTGGTATCCACGGGGGGGTCTGACCGGATTACTTTGATCTTGGGGTGGTACCAACGGTCGAAACGAGGGCTTCTGAACAGTTTCTGTGAAAGTTATCATTGAAAAAAATCTGTCCTGCAAATGGTGACAAATTCTGTCATTATTTCACGAAATTTGCCATATACACATGTTACGAGCGAGGAAACATGCCCACCTAAATGTACTAAAAAAAATTAATTGATTTTATTCAGCAAGTAGATGTCAAATTAAAAACAGGAATGGATCCTTTTATGACAATTTAAAGCACTTTCAAATGCGCCTAAATCGACGAAAATTCCTCTTGGGTTTCGTAGGAATTCCCACAAAAATGCGAATGGTTAAGCGGTGTTTTAAGGCTTTTAACCTGAGAAATTAAAAAAACACAAATTTCCTAGTTTTTTAACCACATGTAGTCCTATTTTTTGCTTTTCAAATTATTTTTTATATAAATAAACGAGAAATATTCAAACTACAAGTATAAAAAATAACGCAGACTCTAGGGGACAACCAATTCTACATTAAAAACCATGAATTTAGCAATTATAATGAGAATTTCAAGCAAAAATTTAGTTGTAAGGTTTTTAAAAAAAAGCATTTCATTTATTTTCTTAATACCTTACAAACTAAATTTTTGTTCAGCAAGTAGATGTCCAATTAAAAATCGGAATAGCTCGTTTTATAACAATTTCAAGCACTTTCAAATGCGCTTGAATTCACTAAAATTCCTCTTAAATTTCTTAGGAATTCCCAAAAAATACAAATGGTTTACTGGTGTATTAAGGCTTTTCACTTTTAGGCTTTTAGGGATATTAAAAAGAGCAATAAATTGTTTACATAACATAGCTATTCGGATTTTAAATTGGATAGCTACTGCAATTTCGAACAAAAAGTAGATATCCAATTATTTCTCCCACGTTTTATTTCTCCGGAATTTCAACAATACTTTCTTATTCCATAACGATATTCCCCGAGGGTGTCACTTCCGTCAAAGACATTCCAAAATTTGACTTTTAACTGGCAGATGGAGCCCAGAAGTAAAATCGGTATTGCGCAGCAAAATGTCAAACTAACAATCCTTTCAGTATCAGACGTCAGCGACATTTTCATTCGCAATGCCTTTGACTCTTTGGTCAAGGGTGTTTTTGACTGGTCAACTCGAAATCAAGTGACATTTTCCTTTCGGAAGGAACGATCTATAAACCGCGTATGCACCGCAAAAATGCCAACTTACGAGGACTATTCAAAAACTTTCAGAACTATATTTTGTTTTCATGTACATTTCTGGAAACTAGTTACCTTAGGGGAAAGGTTAAGTACAATGTACTTGTATTGTCATTTATGGGGTTATATATCGCTAACTGGATACAGCAGAGGATGCACAATGACACATATATTGATATCGTAATGTATGGCAACTTTAGATAAAGCTATATATGGCAGCATGCATGGCCACATACAGAAAACGTGTTACCTGATTTAATAGATAAAATATGGAAGCATACCTGGTCATATATTTTCTACAAAATACAATCTCATCACTGCTTATTTCTCTTAATCAAATACATTTATATTATATGCCAACATAAATAATATCTTAACCATAATAAATGTTACTGTACTATAAGTGAGGGTATAAGCGATATGTATTACCATATCTGTACATATGTTGACATACTTGTGAATAGTTATATCAAAGAATGTAAAAATATTTATGGATGTACACCGTATATGGACTCGCATAAACATTATTTGGGCATATATGGGTATGAATGGGTATAAAATGGTTCACGACATATTCATGTATGAAATAAGCCATACATGTCCATCTATAGCCAATTTCTTGTCTAATAATACATGAAATACGTCATATAGTAATCTCTTCAAGGTACTTCAAAGTACTCCATATACAATTAATCCTTAGTTTTCAATGATTTGGTAACTTTTGATAGCAATCCTGATTCCCGATACATGCAAGCTTTTTTGGGACGTTGCCTAGCACCATCAATGGATTTCCTCGTATACAATTCATGACTAGAATGTAACAGGCATGTATCCAGCACAAGTCCACCAAGAAAACCTCTAGTTTCAGAATCCATATTTCTCAGCAGGTTAATTTCGCTGAAGAGACCTTGTTCGTAGTTGCATGGCCATGTCCAATGCGTATCGATGCCTGCAGGGTGCCGCATAAAAACGGGCGACTTCGTCCCCTTTTCCCCCCATAGACACCAGCCGGAAGTGACGGAAACAGCGGCTCCCAAATCGTAAAAACAGAAACAAAAACGAAGGACCAAGCTGCTCGGAAATGGACAGGTTGCAAGAAGGGAGGAGGACTGACTTTGGAATCTGGAATCTCACGATTTAAGGTGGAATTGGAAGTGGGTGCCCCTTAAGACGATGATACGCCAGGAGGAGGTCCTCGATTTGATGGAAAACCTGTCAGGAGTATATTAAAAACGATTCATAAAACCACTGATGGCGAGAGCGTGGGCGCCACGCAGGAAAGGTCGAGCTTGACCAACCAGATGCTTGATGAGAATGCGAGAATCTAAGGATCGGTTTCGAATGACTGGACACAGGTTATACGGTCAGTAACCACGGGGGAAAGTCGACCAGTTGAAGGAATATTGCCAGCTCATACAGAGGGCATCCATAAATTGAGTGCTAGCATCAGTAACAAGTCACGCCCCCTCCTATAATCAGAATTCTTCAAACAATTTAGGAATAAGGGGCCATCCATAAAGGGCGTCCAGGAATTTTTATGACTTTTAGACCGAAGTCCGGGTTTTATTACTATCTCCTTCCCTTACCCCCTCGCATGTTCAGTACGATTTCAAAAATGCTTTCGCATTGTTCAAAACGGATATTATTTAAAATTTATTTTTAAACATCGGACTATCCAATTGACTATCCGGACGTCCTAATTCCTGGAGCCTTCCTTACCCCCTTGTCCGACTTTCGCAAACCCCTCCCATCCCCCTTCCCCGGTTGCCCTTTATGGGCGACCCTTAAATCCGCCAAATACTTTCTAGATTTACGGTATTCGTATCCAAACTGGGCTATGCGATGTTCAACTTTAGTAAAGCTGAATTCAGCCACGCTTACGAATTTATTTCCATGTCATATAAAGTAAGTGTACCAACAACCCAGCTCTAGCAATGTATATTTTATGCACAACTGCAATAAACTAAGTTATTTCCGAACAAAATACAGAATTGATACCGAAACGTAAACTCGTGCAATGTGTATTTGCACTATACCTTCCGCAAAATAAATTATTTTAGTACCGAATACGGAAACCATACCAAAACCCAGCTCGAACAATATTAAGTTTCTTTTTACCTAAACATAACTAAGTAATGTTCAAAACAAAATGCTCCCGAAATGTACATTTTCTGTCTACCGGAAAATTAATCCTTTCCACGTGAAATATAAGAAGAATACGAAACCCAGTTTTTTAAATTTTTACTTTGTCGTACTTTCATAAAAAAAGTTATTTCTATACCAAATACAGGACGGTTCACAAAACCCAGCTCATACAAAGTTCATTTTCACAATTTTCCATCAAACATGTTACATACACTATTCCAAAACCCAGCTATAGCACTGTTTTATGTTATGTCTAAGTTCATTAAAATTAGTCATTTCCAAGTATTGAATATTTAAGAAAGTACATGCATATCAAAACAAAGCTCTTTTTGTAAATCCCAGAAAATGTTATTTTCATATAAAGTGCAGCAAGGATACCAAAACCCAGTTCTTACAATGCACAATTTCTTTTAACATTAATAGAAATAAGTAATGTTCATATCAAATACAGAAATATCAAAACCTGATTTTGCAATATTTATTTCATAACTCACAAAAACTGTCGTTGCATACCAAATAAAGAAAGGGTTACCAAAACAAAACAATGTATTTTCTGTCTAACTTCCATAAAATAGGTCATTTTTGTAACGAACACAGTAAGTATTCTAACGCTTAGCTCATGCATCGTTTATTTCTGTGTAGCTTACAGTAAATACATTACTTAAACACTAAATACTGGCAAGGATTCCAAAGTCCATCCCAACAATCTGGAAATCACCATTGCCAGACACTGTTACAACTCGTCGTTCCCTAATACATGTAACACTGCATTCTGGTTTGATCCAAATAAATGATACACGAGCAACCGAATAGCATTTGGAGTCGACCAAAGATCCTGATTATCAAGAGTTCGCCGTCAAGCAGGAGCATACATTAATTAGGGCTAAGGATGAAATCCTTGCACGACTAGCAAAGTTTAATTATAAACCAAGCACACAGAGTAACATACAGACGACGTGCGCACCAGTCCCTTGAGAATGCAGGCGTAATTAACAATTTATGAATGCTTGAAGGGAGAGGAGCAAAAATTGGGTGAAAATTAAATTCTCTTGATACAAGAAAAATTATTTTCGTGAAACGCCCGAATGAGGACTGCAGCAAAGGAAATGGGCACGTTGTGTCTGTATTAAAGGACATTAATTAAAATGTTATCTACTTAGCTGTCCCCTTTTGTAATAAATAGCAATTATCAAAACCGTGATACTAGGCCTAATGCAAGCACATTCAATTTTAACTTGGAACACGAACCAGACTTCTTGTCCATTTTTACTCTAAGAGAAATACGAAATTAAATGTGGTTGTCCCCATGCACGCATCTTTTAACTCTACAATACCCTAAGGTGAAACACATTAATGTATTAGAATCAAGAGTAAATCACAGTAAGGGTGACAATTGCAAAACTACTTTTAACTGGGCACCAATTACCTGGGCATTTCTTATGTAGCATTTTACAAATTTGGCCTAGGTTTAAGGTGTTTTCCAAATCTAAGGGTTGTCTGCGGGTTTGCAAAAGGTTGAGAGCATGTCCAGTATTCATGAATTGCAAAACAAATGCATCAATAAGGAACAAATAAGTTATTTGTGATTGTTTTCAAACATTTGCTAACATCATAAAAACAAATATGTTGAAAGTTTTTACATCGATTCTTAAAATGCTTCAAGGTTTGATCGTTGGACGCTTTAGGAAACACACCAATACTTGCTAAAATACATTGCCTTACTGTCAATTGAATATCGTTTCAAGGGAGCTGAGGACAAATTTCAATTAAAATTCCATTTATTATTATATTATATTCACTTTTCCCTGACTATTCCATTCATTTACATTTGACACTATCCCATTTATTAACACTTTTTCTTGACTATTCCATTCCTTTTCACTTTTCCCAGACCATTCTGTTTATTTTCACTTTAACCAGACTATTCCATTTATTTTCAATTTTACCAGCAATCTCAGATTTTGGAAAACCCTGCACAAACACCCGTTACAGGGGATTTCGATGGTTTAACATGGTTTAAAATGTGCTAACGAGCGAAGGTATCAGTAATTGACGACCCAGCGTCAAAATCTCTTTAACTTCATGTCACTCAGCTTTGCAAGCTGACCATCGTCCATCCATAGTTCCTGGCCAGAGCCTGAGCACTCGTGAGCATAAATTTAATTTCCTCATTCCAAGAGCTTTGCTTTCCAAGAGCTAAATAGGATGGCGTTGGGCTCGTTAGAGATAACGTTGAGATAAAGGACAATTCTGGGATGCAAAATGTGAACGAGAGGCCCTGTAGAGTAGAGGATAAAGGACACTAAAGCAATGGCTTCTCAGGACCACTCTTGGCTGAGGGATTATGAAACATCACGTTTTATGGGCATTACTGACCCATTCGATTCAATTTACTCGAAAAAGGAGAGGAGGAAAAAAAAGGCACAATAAAAGCAGCCATCGTAAAAATGCGACGAAGAAGAAGGATAAAAACGGCATTTCGCACAAAGAGTGAAGTTTTGTCGCACTTTCAGGAAATGGCAAAATGGCTCAGGGGATTCAGAAACGATTAAATTACTTGTATCATCGATCTTTCTGACCACCGGTTCACGATTCCCTGACATGTCATGGTCGCAGAAAACGAGTGGGCAAACACGTTACGTGCAACTGCAAGTTGCCTCGGGTCCAAACTCCACGGACACTGTTGTGTCACCTCGAAAATAAACAGCAAATGTCAACCAAAACGGACAGAAAACATGCAGTTTAGGTCATTTAACCGAAGGATGGCTGTTGCCTACTCTTATCAGCCAAAAGTATGTTCATACTTATTATAATTGCTGAATTTACATATAATTTAACCTTTAGATGGATAAAACCTTTGAATTCTAGAAGAAAATATTACGGGACTCGAGAAATTACAGGAATTCTGTTTTAAATGAAATCATGTGGCCATAACCCAGCTCCTTAAATCAAGCTCAGCAAATGCTGCCATCTAACTTAAATTTTCAATGGGAAACAATAATAATATAATATATTTATAGATAATTAATAGATAAATTTACTGATACATACAATACGAAAAATAAATTTTTATATGAATATTTCTGAAGATCGAATTCTTCGAAATGTTTACATTTTTTTCAATTCAATTTTAATTCAACTGAATTGAATTAATGCAAAATTAAATTAACTTATAAAATAAATCAACATGTTCAATAAGTATTTAAAGTAATTTAAAACAGGAGATTTTAAAATTTATTAAAATAACGCAGACCCTTGTGGACATCCAAGACTAATCAGGAAAAAAACGAATTTAACAATTATAACAAGTTTTTAAAGCAAAAAAAAATGTGTGTTCTTTGGATGGTGGTCAACTTTTGTGGGTAAAGCGTAAACAATATCCCCACAAATATGGTTTAAGTTGGCTGCAATGTGCAAAACAAATACAAGTATAATAAACAGTCAGAAAATATATTAAAAATACAGAATGTTTTGCAAAAAGATACATATTAACTTTGGGATTGCTGACATATAAAACCTAAAATACATGCACTCAGAAAAAGAGCGTAAAAGATAAACCCTGTCTCTTGAATTTCAGGAAGCTGCCGGTAGTTGTGTAAAAAAATGTAAAAGTTATGTCTGAACTCCACAACAAATAAAATTGGAAATCCTTTTATTTCCTGAGAAAATTGGCGTTACAACTGGGTAAAACCTAACCAAGCGCAAAAAAATCTTGGTTCCTAAGGAAAAGCTAAGACAAAAAAAATTGTTTTTGCCCACTTTGTGTGTATATATCGACGGAATTTTCAAAGTAAAAGCAATTGCCTCACTCGCTCTACTGCATTAACAAGACCGCTCATTAGACGGGCCGGAAACGAACCAATCATGGCAAGACAGTCGAACTTCCGCCACCTTATCCTACTTCTTTTATCTTAGGGATTTTAATAGGACGATGTCATTCCCTTTGAAGTTTGATTATCGATATTTCGAGCAGAAAAACAGCCATAATCCAAGCCTAGGTTTCTGCTGAAGGGTTAATAAGCTCTGCGTGACGATGGCATGGTGGCAACTGCAAAAACCCCTCAAATTCAACTTTAGGACTCCTTAAATGAACCTAAACCCTGGACACGTCAATAAGTGTACAGCCTGGCAAAGGATATAGCTAACAATCTGGGCAGCACAATGGTGTGCATCATTAAGGGATCCCACAGCTTGATTCGAACAAAATCTCTTGACTTTCTCAGGTTTTCCAGGTTAAAAATGTTATTTTTCCCTGACCTGTAACGTCACCCCATAGACCAATAAGTAAAAAAAACTTCCTTTTGAATATACATTTTTATCAGTTAACAAGAATAATCAATGCCATGTTTAAGGTCTAGTACACAGGGACCATGAATAGTTGAAAATAATTATATGTACTTCTTTCAATTAATGTACTGTCAATACGAAAATTTTGGTAAAAAGAATTACCACAAATTATGTATTTTATCCGTTATATTTCTAAAGAAAAATTGTTGATGAAAATCAAGCATATGTACTGAAACGGTACAGGAAATACAAAAATTTGAAAACCAAGATTACAAATTACTGATTTTGGCATACAAAAGTTGCTAAGAAATAGTATTAATTAATAGAATGCCATAGGCAAGCTTTTTGAAAGGAAATATCGCAAATAATGATTTTTGGAATAAATTACTGTTCGAAATTTGCTTATAAATATTAATTTAAGGAACACCGTAAACGAAAAATTCATTCAAAATTATGGTAAATGATTCAAATGTGAAATCTCCTGACTTGTTGAACAATTTTAAAAATTCCCCTGACTTTTCCAGGGTTCCTTATAAGTTAAAAATATCCTGACTTTCCCAGGATTTCCAGATTCTGTGGGAATTCTGGAAAGTTGAAATTTCATCACAACTTCACCACTGTAACGGAATTTTGTCAGGATTATATGGCGCCAATATCGATAAAATTAAATATTTCGCCATTACACAAACGAATATTTTAAGCTCCGACTAATTAACCCCAAATACAAATTGACAAAGTAATATGGCAATAATTCAGAATTTATTTTTTTGAACACATTTTAAAATGTTTGGCTGTGTAAAGTAATCACGTTTCAGGAGCTAATTTTAATGACATTAAGCATGTTACCAAGTTTTAAGCATCTTATGATAATCTTTTAATAATTTACATGAATAAATACACGGATTATCATATTCTAAAAGCTTTAGGACGTTTCTTATTGTCATGGATTGTTTTTAAATAATAAACTGCTTATTTTTAGGAGCATAAATAAACGCTGGAAATAAAAATAATTTCACTAGGTACCTTTGGAATCTTCCTAAACTGTCCATAAAAGCAAAGCAAAGTCGCAAATATAAATTGTATTCATGAAATGTGTATTCTTGAACATAGCGCGTTTTCTTAGCATACTTTTAGCATTTTTGTCTCTAAAATATAGTAGCAACAATTCCTTAAAAATCTTCGCGAAAGGCAGGTGTGTCCTTGTCTGCCCAGTCTTTAAGAGCGTCTCTTATTCAAGTTGACTAAATCAATCCATGCACTTGCCTTAATGAACACTTCAAAAAAAAATAGTTTTGATCCTATTTTAGCCTCGATTGACAATGCACTAAACAAGCCGCTTTACTTATCATCCCCATTGAAAACTAATCTGCAGGCAAGCCTAAAACTTATTTAAGCTCCATTGTCCTTTTTGGCAGAAATCACTAATCAAAAGAAGTGACAAACTTAAATCATCCGTAATCGGGTTATCATTAATTAGGCCGATTTTCCCAGTTCTCTCACGTATTTGCTTGCTCAATTTGAGACATTTTCCACGAAGCAAATCAAGAGCTGGTCGAGAAAAGATGAGTGGAAAGTGCTTTTCACAAACATCCTTGCTAAGTGTAGGTTTAAGTCTGTCAATAAAATAGCGAAAATAGCAACGAAGGATTGCACAAACCTCTTGCAAGGCTATTTGCAAGACACTCAAACCACAAGACACGTAATTAGCTTGGCTGCCAGCAAACAGTCCAACAAATTAGTGTTTGTACAACAACAACCATAAATAATACACTGTTTTCAGCGATTGAAAGTCACTGGAAACTGTGCTGCCTAATTCAGAAATAAATGGAAAGTTGGGAGATTTGTGCAGCTGGACATTTAATTGCTCTTTGGTAGACTAATCCAATGAAAGTTATATTGATTTCGGATTTGCAATTTACTGTTCATTAGATTTCTACTGCGCTGGATAATCCAATAAAACTGGCAACCCAAAGCGTTCCGAATGCAAGTGGAACCACAGAAAATTTCAAGCAGATTTTATTAAATTAATAAAGACGATTAAGGCCTTGTCAATCTTTCGGAAATGAGTTGTGTGTAACAAACTTATGCCGGACATGAGCATGCAAAAGTATTCAAGTTTTCTTTATTCCCATTCTTAAGTCGATAAAAATGTCTCCAATTAAAGCAGTTTATACTAATTATTACAATTTATTCAAATTAATCTAATTAATAAATAGAAGGAAGTTATTAAACTTCTCTACTTTTTTTTTATCAACTTACCATGTATGAAAAGGATTAAACAAATAACTAAAAACTTTCACGTTCATGTCAGGCATATGTTTATTTCACACTTGGGTATTTCACAATTTATTTACAACGCCAAATCACATTTAATATTAATCAATAATAAGTTTTAAATATCAACTAAAACGTACATATTGAGGGATTCTTGATTAAAACATCAACTACATGTATGCCGATTAGGAATTATTGGGTGAATTTTCACTTCTCTTTCCGTAGGCAAATATAATTAGACAAAAATGTAGTAATTTGCATACCATGATATTATTTACATATTTGTGTCAACGCAAAATTGTACCACATCTGTTCCAAACATTTCATTAACTATAAGTGATTATCAAGGTACGCAGAACATTTCAATTGACAGGAAATTAATGCAAAAGTAACTAATGCATTGAAAATCCTGTAATGGGCTAAACACATTGTTGAAACTATCTTATTTAACAATTTGTTTCAAATAATCTCTGAAACGCACTTATGTCATCAACATTAATTATTGATCCCTATACACACCAATATTTAATTCATAACTAGTATGAAATAAGGTTACTTACGTTTATGCCCAGTGCCCACTCTGTAACAACGTCTCGGAGAAGTGGCACAGTTTCTTCCAAGGTCAAAGTTCGTATCTTGGGTTTTGCAACTCACACGCGATTTCCCGAAACGTAGGGAGACGGACTGGGGGCAAACAAAGATACATGGTAAATTAGAGATCATTAAAAATAACGAATGTTCAGATTGTTGTTTCTCAGTCAATTTTATTCAAATTCTTTCTTTGCAAAGAGCACATATTGCGACAAAACACTGCTTTTGTCTGAAATCGCCGATTATTGATACACTATTTCAGTTCCCTCTTCAAAATCTACAATATATGCCAACATGTCAGGAGTCTATGTACAGTATTTATATGATATATTAAGACAAGTAATAACCCTGTGACAAATATGAAATGGCGGAATTATATATAAAACAGTGCATAGCAACATTGTGATTATGACGAAACTGTCAGAAATAAACAGCTCTGACTAGCAGCAATTATTCAGGTCGAATTATTTTTATTACTAATAATTCATTGAACAGCATCCAAGGCAGACATTAGGATAAGAAACTAAAAATAGTAGCTAGGGCCTATGGTTAATATCGTTAGAAAGGGACAGCATGAAACTACCCTAAACGACTCTAGCAAATCTACCATTGACCCAAATATACGTTTAAGGAGGCTTCCAGCTACCTTATAGCCAAGCTTCTGAATTATTTCTAGGTCTAACATGTTAACGATTTACTGAATTTTGACACAGTTCAGTGTGGGAAATTGAAAATGGCTCAATTCACCCAAATGACATTGAAATTATGCGTGAAAATGTACAGTCCATGGAATTTATGAGCACATCATCTCATATTTAAAAATAATAGCAAATTCGATGAATCCTAGCGTCCAGTCAATTTGCATTTACAGCAGAGAAAAGTATTAAAAATAAACTTTGGCATTCTATACAACACAAGGGAAAATAAACCTACTGGTAAGCTTCTTAAGGGCAGGTCTCAAAGTTTACTTCAACCACGTTCCAATGTACATTAATTCACTGATGGCTTAATTGTAGTGATGTTCAGAGGTCCCATAGAATTCAAACGTCATTCAATAGCAGCATAAGTTCACACAATTTAACTCACAGCTAAATCAAAGCTTCTCTGTTTTTTCCAATTAAAATTGAAACAAAACTTAAGTCTATGAAATACTAAAATGCACTTAAGACTGTAGTAGATGCATCCACATGATGTAGCTAACCAACAATCAGATTTACAATTTCAAATTTAGTCCGACTAATGTACTTAAGTTGACGTCAGTTTAATTGAACCCAATATTTAACCTCAGATCAGCAGGGCTCTTAAATACTGACTTAAAATTCTTAGAATACCAATAGTGGTTAAATAAGTCCTTTAAACAGGCAAATGAACTTTGCAATGAATGAAATGAACTCTGCTTTAAGGCTTATCTTCATGGGGCCTGTAGGCCTAATTTCACGTTATAAACTGATGCATACATTAATTCACAAATATAAATGTCGGCAGAAGCTGCTATCAACGAGTCATGTCATCAATTTGATATCAACGGATTCAGAAGGAATCAGTCTTGCACATTTGGATATGGTCAAACTAAAATTGACATCTTAAATCAACGAAATTAAGTGATTACAAAACTCACCAGCGAAAAACACAACGAGCGCAATCGCCATCTCGAGTCCAGTCTCTCGGGGCCTCCGTCAAAATGTACGGAGTCCCCAGGCGGCGGCCCAAAACGATACTAGCACGAATGATGATATGTTTACTGTCTTTGCATTGCCCTAGATTTAGGCCATGCAAAATTTAGCAAAAAAAAAATGAATATGACAGGTTGAGTCAAATACCCAGTAGGGCGTTTTTTTATATAAAGCGCATTTTATAGGGATCTTTCGTCGCAACTGCATATCAAAAACCGTTATATGGGGTCATCCATATAAGGACGTCCGGGAAAGGAGGTTGAGAAAACCGGACACTGCCAGACAAGAAATAGATATCACTATCGATCCGATACTTATAAATAAATTGGAAATAATATTATGCATTTGTTTTAATGTGAAAACATGTTTTTCAAATCGGACCGGACAGAAGGGAGATGGGGGTCTATAACTTATGAAGGTTCCAGGACGTCCTCTATGGATGGTTCCTAATGGGCGTTATTTTGTTACCAAATAGTAAAAAATCATGAAACTTGTCCAAAATTTCCACAAAAACACATTGATAGAGCTAGGTTTCGTAAACTAGAATCTGTTTGGGTACATGTAGATGAACGGAGAAGGGGGGCGGGAATGTTAAGGTCAGGAATTCTGGTTTGCATATTTTACTTAATTTGGTGCAACCGGCCCTTAATGACAGAAATGTCAGGTTAAGTTGCCATTGGAACTGGTTCCATTAGATCAAATACAATAAACACCAACCCAGTTAAACAAAAACTTACTTTTTTAAACAGTTTCGTCAACTGCATTAGCTTATTTAATGCACCAAAATGTCATAATTGTTAATGGTCCCCAACTAGCTTCTGCACCTCTTTAACCCCGTTCACCCGCCCTACAGACATAAGCAATTCTTGGAAAGTCTTTGAACTATGGCATAAGCACAAATATAACAACCCTGCAGGAAAATAATTTGAAACATTTTTTGATAGCCAGGTAAAAATAATCCTGCCGTTTTTCGACGTCCATATAAAGGTTTTACAACCCATTTTTTATAGCCTAAACTCAATCAATGATAGCTCTAGAAGGCATTTGGCTCAACCAGCATAGGAAAACCAGCAAACAATCCAAAATTAACATTTTAGGCAGCATCAGACACGATGTAAATAAGAAACAGGTGTTATTGACAGCTTTGAAAAATACTAGTCAAATTTTCGCTTGACTTGCAACTTTAGTAATTGAATGAAATGTCAAATCAATGAGTCGCTAATACATGTATTTGTAGTATTTTTTAAAAAAAAAATGAAAGTCCACCACCAATGAAAATAATCTAAATGGCTCGTTCTCGTTCCATAAAATAAGAACTTAACTAAAATTATGGCAAATTTATAATGGATTTTCTAAAACACTTCGCGATCAGGCAAAACCGACAAAGTTCCAATCCCACATTTACCAGAACCAGCCTGCAAATTAATCACAATTATCGAATCCTGGAAGAAACAAATACAGACTGGTGTCCATTTCAGGGCTCGCTGACACTTTTCACAGAAGCGCATTAACAGATGGAAGAACTCATTCAACTTTGAAATAATATCGATTGAAAATAAAGCAGGATGAAAAATCGTGTTTGCTAATTGGCAATGGCGGAAGTCCCGAAAATACAAAATTTACATCTGTACCAATGCTAACAACAAGCCCCGCAAAATGTGTGTTAGATAATCCACCAGTGAAATATATTTAAAACAAAAGTGAATCATTAGTGCACTCGCCTTTCAATGACAATGAAAATAATTTTCACTGAAATGTGACGTTTAACCTATCAACGAACTATCATGAATTATTAAGCTCTTTTTAGTTTCGCTTATCACATTTCATCGAAGATGCATCATTTGCAAAAAAAATACTTAGAACCTATGATCTAAACAATAAATAAAAAAGGCATTGTTAATCTGGTGAATGGCATTGCGAATAAGAAGCCCGGAGCATTTCTGGCAAAAATATAGCATTCACTGGTAATTTTAGCATCACAAAATTAAGACGTTTTCGAAAATCACAGTAAGTCAAATTATGCTATTTTTTTAAAAACTTTTTTAAAGACTATTTTCACATAACATAACTAAATCAGCTTTTTATCTTAGGTAAACTGACTGAACAGGAACCAATTTCCCTTCGAAAAGTTAATAGATTTATACGTCAACAATTTCTTTCCTTAAATTCAATACATTATTTGGGGATGTTTCACGTGTTATTTTTTTAAAAAAACATGAAGCTCCAAAAAGTAAAGACATTTTTTTTAAAAGGCTCAAAGGGCTTCAAAAGCCATTAATTCAAAAGTGTAAAGTCATTTATCACTTAAGTTTTAATGTGCTGTATATAAAGTGACATTTAGGTAATTTACTTTTGGAGTTTAAACCTCTCGGGAGTCCCAATCTCACTCGAGAATCCTTTCTAGTGGTAACTTCTATTCTCCCCAAATGAATTTGGCATCAAGCTCCAGATTTAACATTTTCATCGAAATTAATTTCATTTAAAATTTAGTTGCACGCAGGGGGACGATTTTATCCTCGGTCAAACTAACCTTAAACTATTCTGGCAAAGACACTTTGCTAAACTGCGATTCATTATTTGACCGCTGCCATGGAAGAAAAGTACCCCCAAAGGAGTTGGAAAAAAATACGAAGAAAAGTACTTTGAAACAAAAAAAGGTCAATTTCCATGAGAGGAAAAAAACCTTCCATAACCGCAGTGCACTTTGAGGAGAACTTTGCAGAGAAACAAGAGGTGTTAGTAAACTCCAGAAGTAAAAAAAAAGTGCATTAATGCTCCAAAATGAGATGCAGTTACAAGATTCTTAATTAAGATAAATGCCAGAGAAGTGACAATCAAAGTTTACCGCTACTTTCTTTTTCAACAATGCCAAACACGCCTTACATCAAACGCAAATGGAATTTCTGGGAATACATTTCTATTAGATCAGAGAAACTGTAAAAAAATGCTGACTTCACATTTCACTCGAAATAAATCACCTGCGAAAGCCCAATTTTTCTGCATTCCGACCACAAGAACTTCTCATGGATTCAAAATGGCGCCCTTGGACCAAGTGATAACTTTCAGCCATTCACAGACATATCTGTGACATCATAGTTTTTTTGTTTCGAAGAACCAAATTAGCAAACGAATTATTACTGTAGATGGGATTTCCAATTCGGGGTCGTCCATAAAATTGTCATCATTTTCTAGACACTCCAAACGGCAATTTTTGTTTCTGTTTGTATCATACCTGATTAATAAGCCAACAATAACTTGCAACCCTCTACGTTTTTTTTTGAGTTTTAAGAAATGTTGCTTTCATTTTTTCCCAGTTACCTAGCTCAAATGGTTATTTATTAAGGGCGACCCAGGCATTCTTTTTGGCTCAGCCTTAATTTTGTAAGATTTGTTAAGTACTAAACCTCACCTGCCCCTTAAAAAACATGTCATTTAAGAACGACCCCATAGTAGGCAACAAAATTTGGTAAATATCCACAGATGGCGTAAATTGTTACCACACGACTAAAGGGCGCCAATTTCGGTTTAGTTTGCTGAACACAGGTGTCGCCACCACTCTTGATTTGATGCCATGCCCTGTGGCAAAACTTCGATAAATTGATTCCTAATTGACATTCAACGGCTACAAAATTCCACGCATACATCTGATGGTAAGCTGATCTTAAATAGGTAACCGGAATGCAACAGGTACATCAATCGCTATTGTCATCTCACATGATGCTGGGATACATTTCAAAATATAAAGGATAATTTGTGACTAGATATTCTAAAAATATACCAGAATTATATAGCATGCAAATTATTTTAAAATATCCTCTGACATATATGTTAAACTATCATAAAAACTATATAATAGTTTTAGAATATATGTCAGAATATACATGTATATTAAAATATTCTGCATGCAATCTAATTTCAGATGTATAACATATTGCTATACATATGCTATATTGATGAGTATATTTTTATGATGACTTGTCACACATTATGTTCCATATTTTGAAATATATCCCAACATCATGTGTTATAGCATCAGTTTTTGTCCATCAGGGGCAACCAATGTCTGTTTCACCTCATGGTCACATGGGATAAAACATCAGACTTATTAGTTTTGACTTTTCGTGGCCAGAGTGCAATGGCCGCCTCCCAACCCACAGCTTGTCCTGACTATCACTACCAGAACTGGACATTTCACTGCATCTTAGATTCTCAGAGAATCTCAGACTATGTTTTTTGCGCATCACGTGAGCACAGTCCTGCCCCCATACGGCGGCTCCAGGTCTCCGAACGCCTGACTTTCGCCCTGTTTCCGCTTGGTGCGCTGCTGCTGGGGTCCCGGAAACGCTATTCTGCGGGCGGAAGGGTCCTCCAGGAAGTGGGCTTGCTGATGCTGATGTTGATGTGGGTGCTGGCCTTGGTGAGGGCTTGGATGATAGTGGTGGTGGTGATAGGGGATTTCGCTAGGGGGCAGCAACCGTTCGACGCTATTGTTCGAGCCCTTGCTTCCGTCCGAACCGGAACTGCGCTGGCTGGAGGGGGGCAGGTGGGCGTAGGCCACGTCGTTTGTCAGCAGTCCAGCGTCCAGGCCGTACAGGTCCCTGGAGGCTCCTCCCCCTTTCCTGGGCCTGAACGTGCTGAATTCGGCGATGTTCCTCTCGTGGGGGTCGCTGTTCCTCTGGCTACCGGAGTGCGTTTCCGGTCCCCACGTTCCGGAAGCCACCTTGCCGTAGTCGGGGGGCATCCGGTGGGGGTCCCTGTAGCCCATGTTATTGCGAGAGGGGTGATGATTGACCGATTTGGGCACGTGACCCACACCGTCCTGGCCGTAGGAAAGGGGCATTTCTGGGGTCCTCCAGGGGAGCCCCAGGCGGGGGTCAAGCTCGCTGGTGTCGTACAGGTGCTCGTCATCTCCGTTGGGGTAGGGGTGAGCGTCCAGGATGACCGGAAGTGGTATGGGATGCGACCGGATGTGGTCAACGCCTTTGGAGCTGGGCGCCTTTCCTCTGCGCCTGCGTTTGTGCTCCCCTAGGCCCTCAAAGGGGAATCCCCTCGCGTCCAAACCCCCATGGAATGCTGACCTGTTGCTGACCGGCTTGGAGTCGTTGTCGTCACTGCAGGCGGAGTCGAAATCGTGGCAGAGGTCGTCTCCTGTGGACCCCCTAAGACTGCTGGTTCCAGAGCAGGGGTGACTTCCGCTTGCGCTGCTTTCTCTGTAGGCCTTCTTGGGGAAGTCCACGAGGCTGAGCTCATCCTCTGCCAATTCACCCTCGCTGGACACTGGCGAGTGCCTCTCCTTGTCTTCCTCATCCTCCTCTTCCTCTTCTTCCTCTTCCTCACTGTCAACGTCCGAATGGCCGCCTCCTCCTCCTCCTCCTCCTCGTTTGCCCCCATGCGAGCTCACAGATACCTCCTCGTACGCATTGTTGAAATGGTCTTTTGATTTACTGCACTTCATCACGTGATTGTTGTCGCTCGGGGGGTAGATGAAGGTGGTGTTGCCCACCGGGGTGAAGCCCGCACCTCCGTAGTTGCTGCATTTGACGTCCAAGAGCTGGAAGCAGAAAAATTTGGAAGTTTAGTTAAAGCGTCCAATTGGAACATGCAGAAATTGCCCTGAAATATCGCTTACATCATGCATATCAAACATGTTAATTTCAACGCAGCCGAATACCCTACTGTCAACAAATATTTGCCATGTGTTAGAGGGTGTAATTCATCAACACATAATTCAGTGGTGTCCATTTACTGCTATTTCACTTAAATAGTTCAGTTCACGTTTCTTGTGTGTATTTCAGCGATACATATTTATCTATAGTTCATTTCTCGGTTACACAATTTTAACACGATGACGTACAAATGACTAAATTTACGCTTGTAACGTTCACATTTTCAAAAAATAAATAAATAAAAATAAATGGAGAACATGTTCTTTAATAGATCTCCATGTAAGTTATACCAAAACTTGAAGTGTTTCATAAGATTTTGCTTGCTTTTAAGATGTTCACTGCCAAATTTCATATAATTTTGAAGGAAATGATGTCCTGCTATTTCGAAAGAAATTACTTCCTACAATTTTGAGAAAAAAAAATGATTTCCTACAAGTTTGAAAGAAATGTCTAACTTTAACACTGCCCTGTAAAGTTTTTCGCAGATTATTCTTTAACAAAACATTGTGTATATTTTACCATTAGTCCTACTACTTAAATACCACAAAAAGTGATTAAAATATTAAACATTTAACAATGACGAGCAACCCAACTTTACAATTCTTTGCTAATTCTTCAGACACAGTGTTCATCTGCCACCGAAGTTCATGTCCCCTTTTCATCTTTTCTGGCTTGTTCTTATTTCCCCGAAGGCCCAATAAGGCCTTCCTTCTTTATCACCAGAAGAGTACGGGGTATTGTTAGTAGACTTGAGAAAACAAGGCCAACCAAACTAAAATATATAAAAAAAGAAATAACTGGGAGACACGTGTCCCATGATGAACAGAATGCCAGACAGCAGAGGTTGTTGTTAGGCCACTCACGTCCCCTAAATTGAAGACGAGGCCAGCAAAATGATGAAATCTGGCCCAATGGCATCTTTGGGTGGCTCGGGCTAATCATCTTAATGATCGACCCGTGTTCCGTTGCTAGGAGACGGACCCAGGCCACAAAAAAACAGGTTGGTCCTTTGGGTGGCGTCAAATCATTGCCATCGCATCCGCAATCATAGCATTTTTCGAAACAAGAATTGATGCAGACGGAAAATTTGAGCCCTTGGAGGTACCACACAAGAAAGGGATCGTCCGCAAAACATGTCCATGTAGAAGTGGAATTTTTGAACAATTCAGCCATTCTAAACCATTGTAATTCCCCTTCCCCCTCCCCTAATCATCCAACATCCCGGCCTGAGTAGCACAAATAGTCAAATTGATGTCGGACAAAAAGGGCATAATTGTGTATGAGAAAACTGACCAAAACCTGATGTCATAGAAAGTACCTAATATGTGAATCATCCGTACATATTAAATTATGTCACCATTTCATTTAAATACCATATTTCTAGGGCATTACCCGAGTGAAAAAGTTCAATATGGCCATATATAGAATTATTTATGCCATAATTTGCCATGTATTGACATCGTCTTACATATCAACTTTAGATAAAGCCATATACGACTACGTACAAGCCACATACTGCAGATACAAAATGACATGCAATTTATGGCTACATACTTGACCATATATGGAAAATACTCGATTTCCTACTAAAGACAATCTCATTAATGCACTCTTTCCTTAAGACAATGTAAATAAAAGCTTAACTTTAACACAAATATGGCCCATATTTACTTTTTCACCCATCTCCACTCCCTCCAAACCTTTTAGACGACCAGTAAAATGGTTATTCTGAAGAATAAAAAAGCTGTTTTGATCCAGAATCTCTAATCCTTGAAATCTGGTAAATGCAGGCTGTCATTAAAGTGATTTTTGTGATTCAATCAGCCAAAAACCTTTTTCAACGTGCTAGAAAAAGCAACGCTAATGCCGATTCAGCTGTTATTCTTGCAAAACTTCGATGCGTAAATAAGCGAGCTGGTAGAAGAAAAAAAAGTAGATTAAAAGTGTGATTGGAAACGTTTTCATATTTTTTGAATCGCTTGGGAACAGAAATCTGATCGAAGCAGCGCTGAATTTTAAGCCGAATAAATGCAATGAAATAAAAGTTGTTGCTCAACAAGTGTGAATCAATCTGGGCGAGATTACAACGCGAGAAATTCAAAGCTGAAAAGATTGATTTAATTCTCTACTTTCATCGATCCAATATCGTACATGAACGTGCTTACACTTAAAAACAGTTTGAAATAAAAGTATAACACGGGCTGAAAAACGAAGATTTCAAATAACAAAGAAAAATTGTGTAAACTGATTAGTGGTGTTTTTAAACATAGTATTCCCTAGTGGCTCAAGCTGGTTCCAACATTTATGAAAATGTTGTTTTATGAGTAATGAATGTCAATTTTACTGGTTGGAAAATAAGAGAATTTTACAAAGTGATATTATAATCCGTAGATAAATTGCCATGAAATGCTGGTACTTTTATGAATTTAATTTAAACTTTAATTGTTTTTTATAGTATGCCTACCAACAAAAATACGTCTAATTCATGTTCATAATCATATACATGCCATTTCATAACTAATCTTCATCGTTCCCGTGTTACTATAACTGCTACGATATTTATTTACAATATCATTTACATCTATCATACAATATATTCAGTCATTAACCTTAATTAATTTAAAATTTCACGTAACTAAGAGCTGAAAAATAGCTATAAGATTGATAAGCCCGTTCAAGCTTACTTGTTGTTGGTTTTCCCACAATCTGCTATTTCAAATACACCACCAGTTAGTTTTGTAATCCATTTTCACCTTGTGGATTTAACACATAGGTTCCATCATATGGGTGTTACTAGTTGAAATTAGAAGTACCTTCATTGGAATTTGTAGAAATCCACAATTGTCTAAAATATGATGGTATCCTGTTACAAAACACACCACATAAACCAGAAATTGTGGAAGTTACATTCATAATGATGGTGCAAAGCCTGTAAGGATCCCTTTCTCTATTTTCAAATTAATTCTCCATGAGCAAACCTGAAAAGCAAAACTCGCCCATGGGCCCCCACTACTAGCATACTTATTTCACGTAATCAGCCCTAACCTCGTCTATCTTTATCCCATCACTGCTGGCCCCTCTCCTGGCAACACATTTGCAACATTTTTCTCACATTTTCCTATTATCCAATTCCTAACTCATTTACCTCCGAATCAGAATTACAATCAACGGGAAACAGGAGGTCCCACAGCCGCCATATTGATGAGATAAAAATACACAGATCGGATGGTTAAATAGGGAATTTGCAAAGCGGGTTAGATCCTCCGATGATTCACTGCAGATCCTCTGGAAATTTAATTCCCACTCAAACAACCAATCACCTTTTCCCAAAGCACGGAATTAAAGCAAGGGAACGAAAAAAAAATGTAATAAAATTAGGCGAAACAGGGCGAGCGAAGGGGAGGATGGGAGAAGGGATAAAAATCCCAATGCGAGAAAAATAAATCCGAAATCAATTCAGTAACAAAAGACTCAAATCATCAATAAACCCATTACCATATAATTAATTTCAGACGCAACTCCTACCGGCAATTTGCTAAAATTGAGAGCAAATTCATGCACGCTGAATTTCACTAATCATTGCAAAACGAATTATTTCAAGGACCAATGTGGTTGTGAGCATTAAAAAGGAGGGATTATTTGGTCACCATCTGGCAAACGCGGATTAATTTCGTCTGTAACCTAATAAAATAAAAAAGGATTTGTTTCACCTGTTATTGGAAATTAGCACGAAACAAATGCAGTGGGGGAAAACTTTTACGAAGGTTAGAAGAAACAAAATTTTTGATTTTTTGTAAAACACAATGTTTGATGAATATAAATATCGTACAGTCAACTACTTTGTTATTTAGTATTTTCCTAAGCTGTCGTATGATCCTGAAGCCAATTTAAGACATTTGTAAGGACTAATTGGCTAAATTTCTATCTATCACATCAAAACCTACCGATGGATAATTGTATTGGGAAAAAACCCTGTAAATGGACCGTGTAAACATAACGAAAAAATTGCTTTCATTGTAATCTCGTAAAACAAGTTCTGAACATTAAAAATGTAAACTGTTCATATTTTTTTTAAAAAGAGAATACAAAGTATACACGTATTTAATGTATATTTAGTATAAAGCATATTTAAGGCACTTCGTAAAATTATTTCGCTAAACATTTACAAACAATCTCCGAAACAAAGATGGCTTTTTGCACATAATAACAGGAAAAGCATTTTTCAAATGATAAAAACAGTTCAACTATTTCGATAAAATCATTCGTCATTTTATGCAACTGCAAAATGATTATTCTAAATTCTTGATAATAAACAATCTTGATGCTGTTTTAATGTTTTTTCAAGGTCTTTAATCATGCTAGATATCAAACCATCAAAACATCATCGTTGTTACAAACGAAAAATTAGGTAAATTTCTCAAACAAACCGAATAGTTATCACCAAAAACGCTCAAACATGCTTACGCCAAATGAAAATGTTTAGTTTGAATACAAGTCGAAAAACTACAACAAAATAAAACTGACTCCTGTTGCCCAACCGATTGGGGTATAAGCTCATAAAGGGGTGGATATGGTACGGTCAAGTTTAAAGCCAATTTAATGACTTTTCAATGACTATTAAAGGTCTTTCAACACCTTTTTACAGTCATTCTCAAACGATTATAGATTCGTCTGACGACATTAAATTGACAGTATTTCCCCAACCAACATCAGAAGCAACTCTTTTGTTCAAACTAAAATTTTACCATGCAGCACGACTACTCAACATGATGCAATTTCGTGATAACCGTTTATATTGCAGAAAAATTTATAACGAAAAGCTCCGGAAGCCCTTTTTATGTCTCGACAATGGTCATTTTTTTTGCACGACGTTTCCCCAACATCATTTTGGTAAATGGATTTCTCCAAGAAACACATGCAGAATGTCAACGAAACGCTTAATTTAATAATGTCGAAGAAGAATAAGAGAAAAAAAAAAAAAACCACCTTAAGGTCTGTTAATAGCCAGTGACTTCGGATATCATTTATCGCCATGCATTTTGACCCTAATAGGTGACATAATCATTATCATCACCGGTTTCCTTTCTGGATTTCTGCTGACATGGGATGAGCCTTTTGCTCGATTTTCTGTGTGCCGAATACTAAGCAGATGCTCTTTTGAACCAAATAAAAACGATTACTGCTTTTAAAATCAAACGTCGCGTAGGGAAGAATTTTCCCTATTTTTTATTTTTTTATATAAGCCCCATTTCGGAGCTTCGCGATTTTTCTTCTTTCGTCTTCAACAAATAAGCGAAAATTCGTAAGCATCTCACGTCTTTCAACTCAACCTCTCGCAATATAGTCTTCATAAGACGTGCTTCTTGCACTGCCATTAAATCCATACAAGAACATTTATAGGGGGATATGTTTTAAGGGGAACAAGGGATGCCAGAATAAAAACCAAACATTTCTCTCAGATTACTTCTTCCCTCACGATAACTAAGATGTCGAAATTAATTCCATCAATGATATTGAACATCTTCTAATATAATATATAAAGGGATCAACCATGCATGCACATGAATTAACTTCTTACGTTTAGGAAGCTAACTGCTTGAGAATTGTTCTTGTTGGTATCATTTTTCAGAAATGTCAGTAAATGTCTATAAATCGTATACCTATTCAATTCAACGCAGTACCCAGGGGTATAATCCATCAACATATCTTTCACAAATACGAACATTTAGGGGTTTTGTTTAAGGGGATATCAACCCCGTACCCAACAAGAACGTTTAATACGTGTAAACTGTAAATTACGTTGGTGAAACCTAATAAACGATTACGTCTTAGTTTATTCTGGATATTTTTAATTCAAGGGTGAAAACTATAGCTAATTACTCAAGAATGTTTCTGGCTGGTATCAACATTTTCAGAAAATGATTTAAAAATGTTAAATATAATAAAACTTAATTCACGATTTCAAAGAAATTTTTAATTTAGGTTAAACCCAAAATACATTCAAATTGCAGTATCAGAACCTCAAAAACAAAATAATAATAACTAGACAAATAAAATAAAGCTAGAAACAAAATACTATTGCTGTTCCTATAGTATTCAAGTGTGATGCACATGAAAACTGCAGGTTATTTTCCATTAATTAACTAGGTAATATTTACGAAAAGTAAAATTAAATGTACAAATCTTGCATTTGTCATTCGTCATTTGTCATTGAAAATATTTCTGAAAATCTCAGTTTGGGATTCATGCGACAGATTAAAAGACCATGCTTTAAAAATTACCGCAATTAAACAAAAAAACACATTCATTTGTTTTGTCATTTTAAAAATGTTCGAATTAGCAGAGAGGCAAGCGTGGTAAAAATTCATCTCCATTTATTTCGGGTGCCCAAACCATGGCACACCC
>JAQIXS010000402.1:0-48517 GCA_034700785.1 Rossiulus vilnensis | reverse complement strand
CTTTATTAACGTAATTATCGCTTTAATTATTTTTTCCCAGCTTGGCAGATAAACTAAAGTGCGGCCTAAGTGTTCTATACAACTATTGTCAAAACATTTGCTAGTTGCACTGAGAGGTACGGTACTGTAAAAGGGACTGTTGATTGTTATAACACATTTAATTCTATTCAGGTGGCTGAATTGACTGTTTTGGATGGCGAGCTAAGCACAATTAGAAAATCGGCGGTAGGTGACAGTTCAATTGATCAAAGACGAATTTTGATTGCATGATTAATACTTTTTCATCCTTAGAAAGTTTACAAGCAGCAGCCAAACAGTCAGATCTTCTTCTTGTGTGAGAAAACTTTGATCAAGAATGAAGTCAAGGGTAAGTAAATACTGTATTGTAGATACATTTTGGTTTTCTTGAGAGGTCTCTCGTTTGGTTGTTAAAGGTAATGGAATATTTTATTGCAGAAAACCTTACAGATTTAAAAAAGAAACTCAAAGGAATCAAGAAATAAAATCAGGGGTGTATCTTTTCTTCGATTATTAAGTTAATAAACATTACTTACCTAACGTTAATGAGTACATTTCAGTTTTTCCAGGGAGGTTGACTGATCTGGGGGGAAGAAACACTTCTCAGCATTCCTAATAAAAATTACAAATGTTTTTATTTACTTGTAACGCACACGTTACAATGAATAAGAGGCTATACATAATAACTGGGAAAACATTTTAGGGTGGAGGGGGAAAATGGCACAATCAGACATTGATAAGATTGCCAAGCACACAGTGATGTCAGAAAACAAAATAAACGGAGAAAACTTTGGCATTCGTTCTGATACTAGCAGAGGAAGCATGCCTATGCTTGGGATTCTACATAATTTGCCCTACGCTAATTCAATCTTAAACATTAAAGCCCATTAAGCATCTGACACAAATCGCAATTGACAATTTTATGATGAGTATAAAGAGATCAATTTTAAATAAAGCAGAAATTTTTGGAGGCATCTCGTATTACCACGAAGTGACTAATTATATTTACAAAGTATTGAAGCCGAGCAGGTTAAATGTGTTTCAGAAAACTAGTCCCACTCCCAAAGTGATAAACAAATGCAAGTTCTTGAAACGAGAAATTTATCAGAGAATGCTGAACAAATCCTCGCATTGTAAGCCTGTACTACCATACAGCCCTTCATACATACATGTACATAGATACATCCATAAAATGGTCAAATTCAAATAAGAGAGTCGATGATAATAATAATGATCATCATTGCCTTTAGATAATCTGATATATTTACCTCTGATACTTTCCATAATTTAATTACACTCATTGCTGCTTACTTAACATACAAGCGATCTTCTCAATTCTACAAATCGAATTTTGGTAAACCCTGTTTTCCCATTATAATAGGCTTCAAATCGTTTATCTATACATGTACACACACAAAGGGTGTCAGCGTGCATTTAATAATGCTACGAATTCGTTGTTTTGTCTAAAATATTAGATACGTGTACTCCCAACGCACTCGATTGTTCAATACGGTGGCATCAGCGAATGGCTGCAGTACCCAATAAATAGGGTTGAAAATAAGCGAAAGGGGAATCCTATCAATAAAATTGATTCGCGCCACAGTTAGGAATATAAACCTGTCAAATGGAATTTCCCCTCATCCAAATTCATGTAAACATTCTCCAGTGATGGTCCCCTGAAATTCGTTACAATTAAGATATACATATATATTAGTGCCTTAAATCATTATTTGGATAACTGGTAGAAGTTTATAAATTCGGGAATGGTTTCTTTTTACAAAAAAAATTGACATTATTACTGGGCACTGTTCCTAACAGGTTCACATTCCTCGCCCATGATTTCCTGCAGCAAATATCTACCTACAATGTAGCTATAGCAAAATTGGGCACAAATTAGCTGCCCATGCTCAACATGAGTTTACTACGCACAACTTTGGCAATCTGAAACGATCAAGCATACCTAAGAATTCTATATAGTAAATCCAACCGTTTCTGCACTTTTTATCAACCTCTTTTCAGTAGTCCTCGTTTTGAGCACAATGGGAACAAAATCTGGGAAGGCAGGAAACGTAAGAAAAAGGTTACCAAGGCAAGAATCCCATAGTTCCACGCAAAATATTGAAAAGTTTCTCACAAGAGCTTATTATTGATCCAGGCGCAGTAATGCTTACTGCCAGTGCACAATAACTCTTTGCGACTGTGAAAAGGCAAACGATTTGAAAATTTATGGTAAATCAGACAGGCACCGTCCTTCCGCACTTAGTGACCATGATCATACATGCTGGAGCACATTCTACAAACAGTACTGTGTTAAAGGGGGTAAACACTGAATTGTCAAAGGCATATACTGTATATATAGAGATAAGGTTAATGGATGGGAACTGTAGACATGGCTAAGGCATCTGGTCCTTACAAGAATGGATTCGGCGATTTAAGCATTGACTAAATACCGCATTAATTATGTTTACTATTCCCCCCAGTAAAATTTATTACTTCCATTTATTTTTTTTTTTTGCGGCATTTCAGTATCCAGTAGACAAAAAAAGTATTGAGACGCTATGAAAATTGTGTTTTTGGCTCGAAAATTAGAGTAAGTTGAGGAAATCCCTTGCGAATATACTCTGAATTTTGGATGCCACTTCCAACGGAATGTGCTTTAAGTAATATTAAGGAATTGTTTACAAATATTAATATTTTCGTTTATTTTACTGATAAAAATGCAATTGCCCAGAAATTATTACAGCTGAAAAACTGACAGTTTGTTGTTAATTAATATTTCCTTGGATGGTTTTGCTGCAGAATTTATTTTCAAAATATCAGGGAAAGTCTGGGAAATGATTTTATCAATTTTAGCACGCACCCTCGTTATCAAACGTACTGGAAATTGTCGAATTACATTTGTTTTTCCTGTCATCTTGCAAATTGTTCAGGCTTGTTTCAAGCAGTCCACGTCCATTCTTGTAAGGGCAAGTCACAGTATGCAACACGACGACGTGACGACATGCATGAGTTTCACTTGTGAACTTGGTATACGCGCGAGTAACAGCTCAGAAATAACAATCACATCTGAGTTGAAGGGTAGAAAAAAGTCACGGTGATAACACGGATAACAACGAGTGGGGCTTTCGATTTAGTCAAAAGTCATTTCCGGATCGCTGAGGGCCAGCTCCGTCAAAGAACAAAAAACGTGCGTCGACAGCACTTCGAGTTGTGTTGACTTGGAGAGAAATAACTAAAGCACCACGTTTCAAACTGGGAGCCTAAATATCACACTGGATTTAAAGCACTTTCCATCCATTTGGCACCACTCTGCACACACTGTCGTCTCTTGTGCAGCTGCCCACAGGCCCACGCACTTGGGTTTTGGTTAGATGTGCTGGAACTTGCAATTATTTGATGCGTTTTATTCATCACTTTCAACTTAATGCTTAATGGAATGTTTGGAGCAAGTTGGTTAATGTTTTAATTTCCCTGAGCTTTGCTAACTTTATTTCCAGCCATACCGAAGTAATCATGCATGCATTTTCACAAATATCGGGCATCAGTCCTGCAAGCATTTATTGGCTACAAGGAAGATACTGTAAGGTAGCCCACTTCAGTTTTCATAATTTGAAATGCAGCAATGTGTGGAATCTCCCATCGTTAATAAAATCCGCTAAGACTATCGTGGCATGACTAAGTATAATTTTGCTTGACATAACAACGCTATAAATCCATGTCTTACATGATAAAGCTTGTATGCTATCACTAGTATTATATATATGTTAAGATTTTCCAATCACATCTAACCAAATCCAAAAGCTGTTGCGCAACAGTTCACGAAATCCAATAGGCCAGTTAGCACTGGTTACCGAAAGCCTAACTATTCGTCCAGGGCATACTTCCTGGTGCCCATCGATACTCAATTTGAGCAAGTTTAACAAACAATAATAAAAATCTCCTTCGATTAATTGGTCAAAATTTAATCTACAGTGAATATGGCAAGCTACACTGCTACTACAATGTGCTCAATGGCTAGCGGACTAACAGGGGAATAGGTGCCAATGGTGGGGATCTTTTGGTCCAACCTTATAGTGCTTCTCCTGCAAATTATGGAAATACAATTGGGGCGACCTCCTCTGCAAATGAGAAACAAGACAATGTGAACATATGAATGGCTTACAAAACAACATTTGGAAGAGTTCCCAACCCGCAATTTCTTGCAACATGGAAAGTATTTGCAAAGAATGTTACCATGTCACAACGCCAAAGTCTTAAATCTACTCAAATGCTAGTTTGTTACTTTAAGCATTTATTGTCTGGTTTTGTAGCAATTGTCTATGTCGAGTCTCGACACATTGTGATGCAGAGTCACCAACAGCAATAAAGAAAAAGCTTGCAGGATGGGAAAGCAAAAAAAGTCGAATTTGGTTATTTATCTAATGAATGAATTGAGGTTACTGAATTCATGACGAATATCATGAAACAAATAACTCACAGAACAAATATTCTGCATTCAATTCGAATATACTGCAGTTGTTCAGCAACAAAGTCAAGTACATTAGAGAATACTTATTATAATTGCTAAATTTATTTTCCCCCCTAGGGGAAGGTAGGGGTCTGAGGTATTTTTTCAAAATTTAAAAATATCCCCTTTATTTTTCTTTAAACCACAAAAAGAACTTCCTTCTCTCCTTCCCTACTCCACAAATTTGCTCTCCCAATCCCTTCCAGGCTCTGCCTATGAAAAATGCAAAGCTAACGACTCTGCACTGACAATGTTTATCTAGACCTTTAAAGAGATAAAAAATCCTTCAGGCGTGGAAAGTGCAAAATCAAAGCTGTGTTGCAGAAAACTGAGGTTAAGAGTCCAGCTTACAGGCATTACCGCTTCGCATGCCTGCGATGCCAATACAGCAGCATAGGAATATGATATGCATAAGGACAGTTAACTATGCCTAGGGCCATCGCGAAATCATGGCGGATGCACGTGCACATCGCAAATGAAACGAGTTCCAGGGCAAGCTGGGAGTAAATCAGCTGGGAGCTAGGAGAAAAATCAGACATTAGGCCTACTTTCCTCAACGGGACAATTTCCAATAACTTCCCGAGTCTGCGAATCTAAGAGTGTCCCAAATTATAGGACCGGCCAAAACCATTTAAACATTAGCCTGGCCCAAATTCCGAGAGACCGACATCTTGGAACCATTCCAGGTCACCGAGTCCTCCCAAAATTTCAGGGCAATCTGGAATCGCTCAAACATTAGCCTTGCCGCGAACAAGCGGTTCTCGGTTATTGAGACACCTAAACGACTTCTCTGCAGTTACTGAGTTCTTCCGGTCAGTTGCGTGGTCTCGCTGCGCTTGGGCGGAGGCGGTGGGGGAAACTTTTTCTTGTTCATGAAGGAGGCCCTGCCCTCGTCCCCGGTCATCGTGCCGCGGACGCTGTCCCTGCAGCCCCTGGCGAACACGCCCCCTAGCGGCGTGGTGGGAGAGGGTGGGGACTGTGGCGAGGCCGTTGCGGCTGCTGCGGCAAATGCAGCGGCTGCCTTGGCCGCAGCCACCCTATGCTTCTCGTCCACGTGCGTGGTGCAGCAGAGCACGTCCGATGGTAGCGGGGGGTCCCGGAAGCCCATGACGGTGTGGGCGCTGGAGTTGATGTCAACCTTGAGCTGCTGGGCCACCTTCCACTTCTTCTCCATGACCCGCTGCAGGTCGGCCAGGAAGGTTTTGGGCGGAGTTACGGGGCTTCGGGACAGGGTCCTCGCACTGAGCCTGGTGCTCTCGCTCCTGCGGGGCGGAGACGGCTTCAGCGTACCCGAGTTGGTCCTGGGGCGCATATCGACGGGTGGGGGTGGAGGTGGGGGTGGTGGGGGCGGAGCCATCCGCCCGTTGGGGATGAGCTTGTGTGCAGCGCCCCCTACCTCGTCCCGGAACGTGATGCGCCTTAGCACGGGTGGACTTTTTACGGCTCGTTGTACGCCTTCGTTGCTGGAATGGCCGTTGACGACAGGAGGGGAGCTTTTGGGGGTGGACTTGGGAGACAGGGTCTGCGCCTTGAGCTCGGCGAGGAAGGGTGGGACTTCGGCTTCTGGAACCACCCTCTGCTGTGGCTTCGGCGGAGGAACGGGTGGGTTTGGGCTTTGCAATTTTGGAGTGTGTTCTGCAGGAGGTGGAGGCAATTCCAGGCTTAGGTTGCTCTTGTAGGCCTCGGGTGGGGGTGGTGGCAGTGACTCCACGCTGAGGAGGCTCTCGGTGCTCGCGGCAAACTCGGGTGGTGGCGGTAGTGGGAAACTGTCCTCCTCGGCGTCCTTGGCATCGGACTTTGCCGGGCTCGCGTGTTGCTGCTGCCGCCTCAGCGTGGACACCAGCTCTGGGATGCTGATCTTGTCGTCTGTCAGGGACCGCCTCAGGGTCTTCCTCAGGGTTCCGCTCCTGCTGAGACCGCTTTCGGCGTCGGCTGTGCCGTTGGGGAAATCGTCCTCTCCGAGGGACTGCTTCGCGAGGTTGCGAGTGGTGTTCGTGAGGGGAATCTTGGGGTTCACGCTGGGCTTGCGCTTGATGGTGCCCATGGGGAAGGACTCGCTGTCGAAGCCGTACAGCTCCCCAGTGGGGGTGCCGCTGCCAGAGTGCTCCAGCCCCGCACTGGTGGCGCTGCCGCTGGTAGAGGAGGACCGCACAGAGTCCTGCCGCGACATGGACCGCCGGCCCCAGCTGCGCTCCAGGGTGGACACTGGCGTCGCAAGGGAGCTGTGGGTGTCCGAACTGCCACTACTGGAGGAGGGCGCCCGCGGGGGCTCAGCCAGCTCGTAGATGGGAGTCGTGGGGGCACTGGGCGTGGTGCACTGGCTGCTAGTGGCGCTGCGGGCCATGGAGGAGATGGAAAAGCTGCGGGCGTGGGCCAGGGCTTCCAGGTCCTCCTCCGCCATGTCCTGGAGCAGCATCCGATAGTTGTCGAGCAGCTGCCGGCCGTGCTGTCGTGAAAACGGTAAGGTTTTAGAGCGGGCGTGGGGCCAAGGACTACCGTGTTTGCTCGCATAAAAAGCCACATCCCGAAATTGGACTTTCTATTCTATTAGTTACCCAACAGTCTGCATAGTAATGCCATGTGGTAGGGGGAACTGAAGGATGAGTGGAAAGGAAACACTGTCATGGCTGATTACTAAGATACTATATATAAGATTTTTTCAGATCTTAAATTTTTTGAAAAAAGTGCGGTTTAAGCACGAGCAAAAACGGTATAAGCAATGTTTAAAAAGTGTACCTTTGCAATTCGAATGCTGGTGACCCACTGGAGTAAGGACCTTTCATCTTCCGCACACAGATATTTGATGTACTTCGATGCTTTGGTCTGAACTTGTGGATGCTAATAAAATATTAAACCTACAAATTAATTTCTCTGCTGTAAAAATTTAACAAACGGATTTATGACGGATCTAATAATTTAATAAAGAACGTAGCTATGAATTCATCAATCAATTAAGGCCAAAAAAGCCAAATTTACCTTGATGGCAAAGCCATATTCTGTAGGTGATTTATATTTCTTTTTCCATCCAGCGCCAAGATAGACATGGTTTGTTTCGAATGTCACAAGACATACAAGATCTTTAGACAACTGTTAAAAAAATACTACATTCAAATATGCTGATGACAACAGATCTCTGATGCAGCAGGTAACATCCATTAAGTCTTAAATTTCAGTTTTTATTTTCATAAAACATTAACAGCTGGAAATTAAAAAACAATTTTCAAGGTGTTCTTAAATAAAAAACCTACTTTTGATTTTCCTTTTGGGCAGTAATACAACCCAGATGCTCTCAAAACAAAATAATGCTTCTTCCAGGCTTTTTTGCCATCGCTTTTCAGGTATAAATGCCCTTCTACTTCGGGGACGCTGACACCGCTTCCCACAAAAAATTCCTGTAATCACATTATAGAATTATGGTAAACAATCGGGTAGAAGATAATTTCTAGGCAGTCCAGAATAAAGTGTGACTCACATCAATTAATGTGTTCCTTGTATCATCATCGAACTCCATATCCTTTTTGAGGGTACTACCCACTAAAAGATAATTCTGTTAAGAAAATGATACAATTAATACCGCATAACTGTTAAAATATTACAACGACAAGTAAATATGTTATTAGTTGTATGCATACCTCTGGTCGAAGGAAGAGATCGTATTTATCATTGCGTTCCAAAAACAGTAACTTATTCTTGGAATCTCTGGCCCAAACTAACAAATTTTCTACTAAATTCTCATTGTCTTCAAATACCCTTTCTGAAAAAATAGAATTAAAACGATATTGATGAAAATGTACGTGTTTATAGAAGTCTAATAAAACGGTTCGTTTTACGTACCCATATATAATTCAGGGATATGTTCAACGATGGACCATTTCGGGTCGAGTGTCACGTGATTCTTGTCGACTAATAATTTGGTGACATAACCTGTTGACATTTTCTCGTCTACTAGAAGGCTTTTGGCACTCCCATCCGAGGTGAAAGCTTTGATAAACAACTGTAAAAAGATAAAACAGCATTTTAAGTGACGATTAAAGGACCTACTAAATTGTAAACTAAAACGGCAAATTATTAATTGTGGTGTTAACATAAAAATGAAAGTGAGCGGAAAGTAAAGCATACTGACTACCAAAGCACATCATGTAAACAGCAAAAAATCAAACAAAGAAAGTGCTGTTAAAAATAAAAACATCAATCAAATGCATAAAAATGTGTGATGGTGAAACATTAATACAAGCGTGATAAACGATGAACATATTACAATTAGTTCATTGACTTCAGAAATCACAATTACGAACAACCATGCTTCTAACATTACGAAAACTAATGAGTGTGATTTTCAACTAAAATTATTCACGTTCTGAATATTCTAAAACTAAATGTTTGCAGCTTCAATTCGTCCTTATTTACCAACCCATTCCGCCTAAGGTACCAACAGTAGCTGTACTATCTAAGACATAACTAAGAACTATGCATAGATGGGAATACAAGAATTCTCTTGATAAACACAAAGTAACTATGGCATAACACTTGCATAACACCTCGAAGGTTTTCTCAGAAATGAAAACAGTTAAAAAGGAGATTAAATTTCAAAGCAAAAGCGTTGAAATAAACGTTGACTGGAAACAAGGACATCTAGAACTTTATAAACTTTAATTTGAATGAATTCACTTTTCTTTTAATACGTTTTGGTGGCTATTTAACATAATAAATATATCAAAATAAACGCATCAAACACCTAATAGATTGTGTATATTGATCTCAAACCCTACTAAATGGCATTTTTTTTGCTAACTATAAGGCACTGAGTTGAATTGAATTCAAAATATTGCATTCAGTCAACGATTCCGGTAAACTTACAGGGTTCGTGCTAAAACTTACTAAATCATTACCCTGACGAAACCAGGCGAATTTCTCTAACTTTTTGTAAAAAAATCTTTAGGCATAAACACCAAAGTAAATATTTATAACAATCAGCTTTTTAAGCTCTAGTAATTACTGGGCACTTCCATTTTTTATCAGCAAAAAATCAACAAAAAAATTCCTCAGTACTTATAGCACTATCAGTTGAAATTGTAACTCAAATTCAGTGCAAGTTCATAATGGATTTCCCTGAATATTCCTGACTTTCCAGTTGCGCACGAACCCTCACTCAAAAGCATGCTTTATTTTGGTATTTCAGCCGAGTTTTCCTCCTCGAATTGATGAAAAAGGGAAAAAAGTATTGATTGGCATTTACTACATGTGCAGTAATACGTCGTTTCGTCCATTTATGTAATTCTGCTCTGCTTCGGCGTGAATAGTTTCAATAGCCCAGTTAATGGCAGCTCTATCAGGCAAGACTGTCACGTGTAAACAGGATCCCTCAAAATTAATGAAATAAGTTTTCTAGAAAAAGAGGGGGGAAAGCTTTTTGCAATGAATTCCCAATTTCAGTACTTCCATCACGATTTCTATGGCTTTGCTGCTCAGAGAGCGAATAAGAAAACCCGCTCGTGTTTTGCCATAGGGCTGGAGTCACAGAAGAGAGCATCCTCGTAAGTCTGGCGCATGTTTCCAGTAAGGATGCAAATTTCCGTCCTAGAAGTCATTACATTTCCAAGGCTCCAGTCGCAATTCCACATTTCCATTTCCCCGAGTTAAAAAACGGCTTGGGCACAACATCATTATGCACATGTGCCGAATCAGGGAAGTGTGCTCCACATTCCGGTCGATCTATTCGGGCAAAGAGTCCACCTCGAGCGTGTGCACTCGCTGCAAGTTCACGATTTAATATAAACAAATAAATGCACGAAAAATGAAACTGCGTATCAAGTGTGAAGGAGATTAAACATGCGAGCAGGGAGCACATACGAACATCCATCACGTGCCATGAAAAGAGAAGCAGCTGCCTATTGTCAATCTACAGGTAGCAAAAGCTGTGTATGCGAAGATATCGAAGCGCTGATGGAAACTGCACACACAAAACACATACATGTGGGTGTCCAGTAGAAAGACGCACAAATGTTTTACACAGGAAACGCATAATGCTAAAGTTCACCAGGAAATACGTTTTTTTTTTTTTGAAAAAAGCCTCAAGAGCCGTCAATCATGACATCCCGACATTGAAGACGAGAGCAATGTCGTGTTGGGCATTGTGTGAGAAACATAACTGTCGTCTTACTGTAAAGCACTCCACACAGGACACAAAATCAAATACACGGGTGTATGATCGACATGAAATAGCAAAACAAGGCCAGATGGTGTCGTGCAATTCGGGCAAGCGCTCCTAAAGTGATTCCTACTTTTCAACCGTAGATTCGTAGTCTACCTTTTTGATATTGGCTTCTCTGATTTTCTCGAGCGCAATTTTAATCTTTTCAGCCTTGATCCTCGCCGCATTGTCAGCCTAGAGGGATATTGGGCAATGGAAAAACACGTGTGAAGGCGGCACAAATAGACAAAATGTTAAGCCGGCAAAAACTGTACCAGAGTGCTATGCAAATTAAGCCACGGTTGGTGAAGAATCACAAGGTAGACCATAGATGCTTTAACGCCTGTTTATGTGATACTTATAATAATTAGTCTTATAATAATTAATTAAACATAATAAATAACATATTATTAAATAAATAACAGAATCCAGAAGTAATGGTTCAAATTATAGTAGTTTTGGTTTACCAGTGTACGTAACACTTTAAAAAAAATTGTCAGAGTACATAAGAATTGGGTTAAGGCGACCATGAGTATATGAAATGTGTCAGAAAAGATAATTTTGGAGAAGCTGTCCCTGATGTCCATTTCAATCGGCAAAAACTGCTGTTGCCAATGGAAACCGTAATCCCCTTGTAGACTTCTTACAAGATGCCCCATAGGCCCTGCTTAAGGAAACATGGCGAATGTGAGAATGAGAACTGACATACTGAACAAGCTGAGATAAGATTTTTTGCCTTTAATTTGCATTTTGCCCCCTGAAGCCCCAGTAATTTTAGTAATTTAAACAGTTTAGTCATTCGAGTTGTGCTTATATACAGTATAAAACAACAGAAAATGCATTCCGCTAATGCTTCCGCAGCAAAAAAGATGGGAAAATAGTGTGTGGATAACACACACAAGAAATATTTTTCCCCCAAAAGACAAAGGCTTGGTTCGGTTCGTCTCATTACAGCTCGTTTTTCTTCCCGTAGTAATAGCCCTCAAATAATATTAGACTATCACTTTTTTAACAAAGTGTAATTCAACATGACCGTAAAACGATTATATTGGGAATTTATTTTACTTTTAATAGCCGAGGAAGTAAGGCTCCACTGAACTGGAAACATGCAATTAAATGCCCCAGAATGTAATATAGTCATCAGATATGGGAGTACGACACCTTAAACAGTTTAAAGAGCAATTTACAGGGAACATTTTCTTCTCACACTCGTCCTGTATAATGATGCAACATGTAACCTTATAAAGACAATGCAGTCTAGGAAGAAATTTGTAATTTAAATCAGGTGTAGAAAAATATCTAACACTTTTAAACCTCAGCAGTAAATATGTAAGCTCCAAACAAAGCCGAATGAGTTCCAACTACACCAACCTCTGAAATCCATTTGCAAAACAATATATTTAAATTATCAAGGGTCCTAACATAAATTACGTGAATTCTTTAATTTCCTGACTTTATCAAAACATGTTTATGAGATAAAATGGAAACAACATTTACCAATTAGTGATATTTTAATTTATCAGATACGCCCTCTTATGATTAGTATCATAAACAATCATTTTAAATTATGGCAATGTAAGCCTGGCATTTTCGTTGATAAAAATTTCCCTGACTTTTCCATTAAAATTTGGAATTTCTTGGACATCTCCATGTTGCTCCTTCTTCCCTTACAAATTCAGGTTTGTTTGGTCAGTGAGAGCCCTGTTATGCTTCCAAAATGGTGTAACGCGTCCATTTTTTTCTTCAAAAAAGTCAACATTTGCCTTCGGAATGTCGGGAGCAATTTTCCTCGATAAAGTCATACAAGGTGAAACTTGTTCAAAAGGGTAATTTGCACAGCACTCTGAGACCAATTTAAACTGCAAAAATCACTGGCACCGGGACGATTGCAGCGATAGCGTATAAAAATGCACATGAAAGCTTGGCCCATTTACCACGAACGCTGTTGGAATATCACCAGACTTACCAGTCATCCGATCCTAAAAAACGGTACTGTAAGAGAAAGAAAAAACCGATTACCGTGAAAAAACTTACATTGAGCTGTGTGGGCGATGAGGCCAGCGAAGCGTTGCTGCTCTTCGACGAAGTGCTCTGACTAGAAAGATCGGTGCGGCCGTTGACTCCGCCCCCGCCCGAAGAGGCCGAGGACTCGGACGACAGCATGGACACCGTGTCCGAAAAGGCGGAGTCATTGTCGGGGCTGTCGGTGCGGGGTCCAACGTCTCCGAGCTTGCGACCGGCATCCTCGGTGCCCTCCAGATCCCCGTGCAGGCTGGAGATCTCGAACTTGACTCTCGTGCCTCCAGAGCTGGATCGACTGTGCTGGGAGAATCTCTGGATGGAATGGGAGGGGGTCATGCCGCTGCCCAAACTGCCTCCTCCCAGGCTCGAGTGCAGCCTGGGGTCCAGGCTGCTGACTCCGCTGGACTGCGAGATGGAGCTCGCGCTCCTCTGGTGGCTCCTCACCCCATTGTTGATCTCTTCGTCGATGTGGTTCTGCACTGCACACAGCTCACCGAGGATGGCGTCCAGCTCTCCGTCTTGGCTGTCTGGAAATTGAAATCGAAAACACCTCATCAGCAGAACTCGCAGAACGTGATTTCCCTAGGCTTGCACATTAGCCGCGCATGGAAGCGGAAGGCGTTTGCGACCGCAAGGCACAGCAATAAGATTGAAAAGCTTACAAAAGTGGACAAAGGAACAGGAAGAAAGCTGGATTTCTGCAATTTGTTTTCAAAGCCTTGCACTGCATTTGGGGTGCTTGGCCATCCCAGGGGAACTGAATTTGTATTCGTCGTGAAGCTATACTTGCAGGCATTAAATTTGTGTCAACGTATTTCACGTTAAAAGCTATTTAATTATCTGTTGGCATCATAATGAATTCTTGGGCGGATTTATCACAACTTCTAGAATTAACATTGCATTAACCATGGATTAACATTGTGTAGAATTTAAAAATCTGGAAATTATTTTAGATATATTTTATGTACATAAAACGTCAAACAAATGCAACCTTACTTTAAAATTATTTTAACATATGTGACCATGATTCCAACCTTTTCTCGATAGATGGCACATTTGTAAAAAAATAAAATCGAATATTTCAAGAAGATTCAGATAAAGGACATGATGCATCCAAGCACAGTTTATTCACGTGTTAAGGAAATTAAAATGCAAATACATTTGTAATCTATTAATTTTAACGACTAATGTTTTTTTCTGCGCAAATTTTGGAGGATAAATGCTTGCAGGAAAAAAAATCAACACAAGGACTATAAGATAAGACACTCTTTAACAACCTACAACTTTTCTAAATGTATTAACATTTTGTAGAAATTAAAATGTGGGAATAAATTTATGGGGTTTTGGGTTGTGCGTATAACCTCATTACTTGATATTTCAGAGCGTGTTAACTGGATCATTACGTTCGTGGACTAATTTACATTTCTGGCATCACAGGATTATGGCAGGCTGAAGCAGGACACGAATCTAATTAAATCCAGATTAAATGCATGACAATGGATGTTGATCCATACCTCAGTTTGATTCAGAATGCCTAGAGCATGCTATTTACAACGTTTACCCTAATAGTACACAACTGGTCTTTGTAGTGAATAATTTACCGAAATGTACTATGCTGAAAACAAATTCTTCATCGTGTCCAGTAATGCAGTTCAGCTTAGGCAAGTGAAGTTTCATCATAGAGGGGATATAGAATTTTTTTTCCAGGATTTTAAATTGGATTTGTCAGAAGGAATGCAATAAGATTGAAAGTGAAGATTTCGTACCTTCCATATTAGCCCTTGAAAACCTGTAACTGTCAATGCGAGGCGTAGCAAAACACGGTTTTTCCATCGCTGGCTTTGCCGAGATGGAATGCAGGCCTGTAGTGAGGCTGTCCAACTCCAAACCCTATATAAAATCAGAAAAAAACAAGACATCAGTATGGCTGGGAATAACCGAAACCGTGGAGCATCGGTACCATTTCAAATAGAACTTAATGTGCTTCAACTACAAAGGATTCATTAGGCCATGGTAAATCACTTTCAAATTTTCAGTCCTGAGGATGTCATGCTGAACACTTGCGAGTTCGCGAATATCAATAACATGGCCTAAAATAAAGTTGATTAACGAAGTTTTGGCCATGTTTTCGGCGCCTCAGCTTCAGTCTGAAATTGTTATTTTAAAAGCCAACTGTGCGCCGGTTGCGTGGAAAAATAAACGAAAAAGGTACTTAATAAGCCTTCGGTTGGTTATGCAACAAGCAACACAAATACCAAAGAGGGAAAACGTTCACCGGAAATAGATGTTTTGCATAGTGTTTATTTGCGTTAAAAATTCCCCGCTTTATTATGCTGCGCAGATGAGACAGCCAAGCTGAATTTCACTGGTCGACATTCTAGAAGTCTATTATTTTGAAAAATACAAGAAAATAAAACAAGCAAAAGGTTACGAACCACATTTCCCCGTTGTGGATTAAATTAGCCTGGCCAGTATGAATAAAAGTACAATTCAACGCCTGAATTTGAAAATAACTAAGGCAAGTTTTTCTTAGGACAGGAACTTCCCACCCGAAGGCTTTTGCAGCAACCTTGGCAACGCTGTTGAACCGAAAGTCTTCAAAATATTGATTTGGCAGATCTCATTTGCCATCGTTTTGAGATCTCACATCTGACTCTTTATTCGCATCCCCACTGATTTGTAGGAATAAAATAACATTTGCGTTAAAACATGCATAAATAATTGGGTAAATTCCGCACTCTAAAAGAGAACCACCTTACTAATTTGATCATATTCCAATAAGCTAACAATGTTTCGGACCACAAATCCGTAAACACAATTTGGCAAAATAGATCAATGATGGCATCACAAAATTGTGGTGTCAAAAGTCTGCGATACTGCAATATCAATAGCTTTTCATATACTTTTATGGGATTTAAGGTGAAATAAAACAATTTAGCCGAAATTTGTATTAATTGGCTTTACACAGTTTTTGCAATTTTGAAAACAAGATCTCAATTTTCAAATAGACAAGTACTGTGGACATTTTTTTACTATTATTATGTTATTTTAAAAAAAAGACTTGGTATTTTTCGAAACTAAAGAAAGATTATCCAGTGAAGGCACCATGTTTTTTTATTTCATTAGGTTTTGAACAGTTGTTACAATTTTGAAAAGTAGAAGTGGAAAAATACAATGGACATTATTATTTTATTTATTATTTATTGTTTTATTGTTAGTTTTTGGAGAGAAAAAAACCTGGTATTTTTTAACTAAACGATGAATGACTAATGTCTTTCAAAGACTAATAACACACACCGATACTATTGACTACGATGATTTATTTTGATTTAAAAAAAATATATTATCCAACAATCCTTAGTCCATTTGCTTATCGAAAACCCGCTGAATTTCGAGTAGCCTTTTTTAGCTTAAAGAAAAACGCGACTCATGAATAAAGCACGAAAAGTGGGAAGGCATCGGTCGACCAACTCCTTTTTTCAGAGCTACTAAAATCCCGCTAGGCCATCATAAGGAGGCAGCCAGAAACCTTGACAAGCTCAGAAGAGTTGCAGATTCTGATATGGAGATTTCTTCAGGGTCGGAGTTTCGGATTATCGATTGGTCCATGGAACTGCAGCAGCTTCCGCACTTGGCGTCGCCACCATCGACTAGTTAAGAAGGAAGGGCCCCCCAAAGACGTTCCCAAACTCTCCTCCGAACAGTGGAGAGATCAGTAACCGAGCCCCAGACCCATCATCTTTAACGCAGACAAGCGCCGAAAACACCTTACTAAGGAAGAGCGAACAGATGTAAAGAAAGGATGAAGACGGAAACGAAAAACTTCAGTACAATCAATAAATCAATGCGCAGCCCGAATGAAGGTGAACGCACTCGGAGACTAGACGATGGCAATTTCTCTCGTGACAAACGTCTTCCGCCGGCTGCCACCAGTCATTGCTGTCACCGAACAACCGACAACCACCTTGGCCTCCAGCATTCGAAATTGTTTTAGTGCCTCTACCTCATCTGCCCAAAGACGACAATAGGCATGGGACGGGCAAAAATAAACTCGCTTCCCTACTTGTCCGATCCAGAGGTCGCTAAAATCCGGCAATTTTGGACAAAAAGTTTTCAAATAAATTAAGTAACAATTTAAATAATAAAGTTTGATTAACAAATGGTTGTAAACACTATCGTTTACAGGTACGCATTAACTGAGCATAGTTCTTGAAGTATTGTCAGGAAGCAAACTTGGTCTCTGATGTGCACATGTAAGTGTCCTATAGTTTTAAGAGAAAAAGAAAAGGAAAATTCTGAAAACTTTAGTTGAGGCGTGGATTTAAAACCAATCCAAGATGTATTTTTTTTCAGTTTTTTAGAATGATTCAAAATTTGGATGAATAAAAAAACGTTCGTTAACAAATCTTAAATCAAAGATTTCTTATTTAACTTGAAAATTTAATATTTTGAGTTAACCATTAGAATGTGAATGCGAACAATAACGTTGACTTATCATGATTTACCTTACAACCCAAAATTTAATAAGATAAAATGTACAATTATGTTGCAGAAGAAATTATTATTTTTTTTATTCTGTTCAATAAATCTTAGCGTCTGATGAAGCCCTGTTGAGGGCGAAAAGTTGCGTTTGAAAAAAAGGAAACTGTCTTTAACCAATGATAATTTGATATCATCATTCCCAAGATGGAAAGGATGGACTTTAGGTCATTCCATTCACAGAAAAGATTAAAAAACAATCAATATGGATTCGATTTTCCGTTATGCAGAATCATGCGGTAGTTTTCCATCGAATCTGTGTTCGCCATATGCGCAATATTCGGTTTCATTGCACCATTCTGTCCTTTCAGGCCTTGAACAGGGAGGGCTTCCTTCCGGCAACCGCTCTCGTTCCTCCACGGCCTCCAAATGGTCCAATCATTTCCTTTCCGAACGAGTGGTTGTTCCGAACAAAATGCAACCCGAAGTACGCCATGAGTTTAATGAGACTGACTGCACCACAGCCAGTCATCACGGCCTCCGCCTTTAATTCTATTAGCAGAAGTTCTTATAACGTGCGCTACGCCAAGTGCTCACGTCCGCTAGGCGCATTGCAAGGGCTAACTCGATTGGCCAAAACTTTACACTTAATTGAATCTTGCAGTTGGCACTCAGCAGGTGAAAAGAATCGCGTGGAAACCCCCAGGGAGCGGAGAAAACTTGCGAACGATAAAGGGAGATAGAGTGACTGGGTCTGCAGGATTTAACAACCAAGAAGAGGCTGTTCATTAAGGGCGATGATGAATTGAGACACGAGCAAAAACGCTTCATGAACTTTGGATTATCAAGAGATTAATGCCCGGTGTAACAGCGGGTTAAATTTATTTTGATGAGATTACTCATGTTATTAATGTATGGGTGTACGCTGTCTAAGGATCTCATCTTTCCTCATCTTCATGCTATGGAACCTTCACCGCACCTTCACCTCCATGGTTTAAAAACTGGACTTCAAAATTACATCCAGGAATAACGTCGTTGTTGCGGCCCTTTTCAATACTCTTCATGGGAACTGAAGGATTTGACTGTCTTTTGATCCCACTTTTTACGCAAAATGAATTCATCTGTGGACTTTTACGAGTAAAATATTGACCAATCTGTCAAGCCGCAACTTTTGCAAACTGGTCCTATATAGAATATTCAATTTAATTTAATTTAAAAAAATTAACATATGATGAAACACATGACAAATCTCCTTCGAATTATCTCGGGCTTTTGAGGTCGTTTGAGAGGTGAGAGCGATAGTAATCATCGAGAGCAAACTTAGATGGCCAAACTTTAAGGAATTGCTATTTTGAGTGAGTCCATCGGATGCGGAAATGACGTAGAAACATCAACAGGAGGCGACACTCGTATTGAGAAATTTACACCGGAAGTCTGGTTACACTAAAGCTGAGTTCGTTCGTCCAATCAAAGCCTATTATACACGTATACATGTTCTGGTCCAATCATGTCATTCCTTTTTATGCGAGAGCACTCTCACTGTTCGAAACTGGGATTCAGAAATAGGTCTGTCCAATTGAGAGCTGCGTGCTCTCATCGGGTCGTGAGAGCAAGTCTTGTTAGCGCTCTCAGACCCGTGTCCACTCGCGAGTTTGAGTTTTCGAGAGGCAACTTTCGTTCACCTCTCAAATGGACAAGATCATTTCAAATGAGACACTTCAGTTCGCAACTGTCACGCTCCCCGCGACATCGAAGCATAGTTTGTTCTCAGGTTGGCAATCGCCGCCAGACCCCACTTCCGGTTTTCACATCAAAACCGCTGAGTGCCTTTCGATGTATCGGCACACTTCGCCAATTTCGCAAAAAGGTTTCCATTGCCCCATAAACTTCCCGGACATCTTTCTCGGCCAGCGGACATTATTAATACATCCGCAAATCCCTCCGCACTTTGCGGCCTGCCAGTACGGTTATGAATTATTTGATAAGAGAGAAAAAAAACACAGATGACTCGGCCAAAAGCGGCCCCAACCCCTATGTGACTCATCAGCGTTTATCCCGCCCATGCACTGGCAGAGGGGTCGAAATTTCGCTGAGGCCGAACGTGATAAGGTGCCGAGGATTAGCATTTGAAAGGGAGAATCCGAGGAACCAATGATTTGCAAACCCAGTAATTCTCCCCATTAATCCGCTTCAATGGCTCCCCTAGGTGGCGACTATCGATTCGCCGGATCCCGATCCAACGAACCCCGAATTTGCATATCTCAACTTGAGTGCTAAGCGGCCTCAAATTGGCACATTCGAGCGTGACGTCAAAACTTGAAATTCATATCAGAGGCATCCCGTAAGGTGGCAATCAGCACTAACCACTACGCCATGCACGGTTGCCCATCTTCGGGGATCCAAGGAGGTACCATCCTTGATTAATGTTTGGCAAGCTCCACTCGCTTTCGGGCGTTGGCACCACTTACCCAAAATCAGAAGTGCCAATCAGCGTCAGAGGTTTGGGGGGGAAATCGCAAACATGTTGGTTCGGTTCCCATTTACGTTTCATGTACTTTCATCACGCTGTTTCTATGTGCTCATTTATGTTAAATTTCAATGAGACTGTCCGGTATGTTTTTTCAACATTCATTTTACCTCATCTGTAGATGGAATACACAAATGCATTATTATAATTATATCCCAGAAATTAATGAAAGGCGACAAAACATTGCAGTAAGTGCCAAAAAATCAACTTTTCAGGAGAGGGAAATAAAAACACTTAATAGTTTCGTGCAAAACACAGATAGCAGGAATTTGATTGCGTTCAAACAACGGGAAGTGTAAACATTGCTCACCGTTCACCTTAAATTTTAAAAAAACAATCACTTGGTATTAAGCGTATTAAGTGTCGTGGCACTTAGATGTTTTTGGACAACGTGTGCAACATAAAACGTTGCATGCTCCTCACACATTAGCAAGCTGTTTTGGCGTCACAGTCAATTTTCATTTCACAGGGCCAAGGGGAGTCCCATAGAAGGTGAGATGAAATGGCTCATACAATTTCCCGTCTTCCACATCCGAAAATGGCAGCTAATGACAGATTATCCATCCATTGGTTGGACGCACGAGCATTCTACTTTAGCCGCCATGCCAGCCATATTCTAGTATATTCTACAACAGTAGCATCAATACTCAGTATTGTACCACTATTTTGTTAACTATAATAACATCCATGCATGCTGCGTATTGAGTCATGGCATCTGAAACACATTTTGCTAGTTTCTCTCAACCTTCTACAAATTTCGCATTTTAACCATGGGAACCCATGCCCAGAGAAACCCAGAATTCCGCTTGTAAAGCAGTTTTCAATGCAACCCAGAAATCAAGCAACCAGAATTTTCAACACAGAAGATGAAATTTGGATGATTGGTTTTTGTATACGCCCAATCACCCTGTACACGAATTTTCGTTGCGCTGCAAGAGGTTTTTAACCCCCACTAAGATAGTGAGCTCCTTTGATTTTTTTTCATATGTACATGGCGAAGCAATTGTCTAAATTTAGACTTTAAAAAAAAACGATATTATTTCGGGAGCTCCGTGGCGGCTCGGCGCGCATCGCGAATGTCAGTCACGTGGCCTAATAGAGATTAGGTCCTAATGTGTAATTTTATTTTCAAAATCCCCAGTCTGGCCACGAAACCGGTTGCAATTACGCTCCTGAGCCCCGTTCGCCGCTCGGGATCCCAGGCACGTGCAGCAATTTGCTCTAAACACCCGTGGGCGCCATCTTGAAGAGAGAACGACAGAGCCAAGGTTCGATCCAATTTCAATATGCTCCGTTTTCTCCTTCTTGGAGACAGCTTGGCCACCGGAGATCCGTCGCTATTTCACGGCAATAGCGGAAGTGCTGTTCATGCATTATACAGTTGGCTTCCGGGTGGCGAGTGTCTGAACTGATCTGCGAGGCAGACAGCACTTCTTACACTTCAGGGATTTCTCGAAAAATCTGCGAAAAGTGGCCTGCAAAACACGAGCTTGAAACTCGGTTGAGGTTTCACCTTGAAGTAATAGCTTCAATTTGTCGTCGATGATACTTGCGAGCACAGAGTTCCCACAGAAATTAAATTCTTAACTTCCCTGATTTCCCTGACTTTTTCAGGTTGCTCCTACTTCCCTGGCAATCCCAGGTTTTCTAGGTCAGTGGCAATCCTGGATAAAAAACGACAATTTCCCTTACAGCTTTTTATTTTTATTTTTTTCGGAATAGGATCGAATAAGCAAAGCTTCCGAAAACAAGCTATCAAGTAAGTCGTTGCAATGATTTAACCTAATATGATTACCATCTATTCTCTTTCCATATACATGTACTATTGTTTACGAATCGCTCCAGTTCTTACACAGCAATTTCCGAAAGACTTTCGCCCCAGTTTTCTCCCAATTGTCCTTCAAAATTGATGCAATCTCGCTGTACTGACACATTGAACTTTATTCGTCTTCGAAAAATTTATAATCGTGAAAAACATAACCTAATAACAGCATCCGCTGAGTAATTCTTTGACCAGATTGGCAACCGGCTAAAAATGCAACGTAATGCTACATGTTTAGCAACTTATGGCATTATTTCTTTCACGCAAATTAAAGGGTATGAATTGTTCATTTTTGCGGAATAAATGAACTTTAATTTTCGTAGAACTGAGCAGTTTCTTTCTTAAAAGTTTGTTTGTCATTTCAATCCAACTGGAAATGAATTAAAGTGCAAAAAAGTATCATATTAAATGCGATTACAAAACCAATTTGCCATTTGCTAACTACTTTTCACTTGGGAATACAACTATTATCACAAAAATATGAAGCGCTCTTCAGTCGAACTTTAAACATCGATTCCCCCTGCTGATCTTCTAATTCAATATCTCAGAAATCATTCCCGATATTCAGTATTTCAAATAACTTTCAATTTTTTTATTAAAGAAAGGAAGCTCTAATTATTTTTCATTTCTCAATCTATGTATATCTTTATAAAACGCTTCAGAGTGGCAAGAGCAAGACCCTGATCAGGTTTTTAACCTCAATTTCCTGCCTCGATTTCGTTGCCCTTTGCCTTGGCACTTCTTCTAAAATAAGCTTTGAGCCATTTTCTTTTTTCAAAATCTAGATGAACTTGTCTTACAGCCGTTAAAGTGAGTGACAAAGGCTCTTAAAAACGAGAGGCATTAACACCCAATTTGAGCACAATAGACATCAGCAGGATAATTGACTCCAGTCTAATCAATAGCACACTATAGTTGGCTCAGATTGCAAACTTCATTCATGGTTTTGATTTGATTCTCAGCTTTCATAGTTACAGAGTAGTCATTATGAATATTTCGTTATTTATCTTTGTCGGACATAAAAATCTGGCTACCATCTGAGCAATTAAACGTTGCTCGCTGTAAACTATATATAAATACATTCAATTCTATGAATGCCATCTTGTTGTCATTGCAGTCATGCATCTTTAAATCCGGAAAACTTGTAGCTAAGGCACACAAGTTACAGTGTTGCAACAGCAACAACATAGCTTGGTCCTTTCAAAACTGTGACAGAAAATAAGATATTAAATGTCAAAGTAGTGAAAGTACAACAATTAAGAATGTGCCTAATTAAGATTAATGATGGTAAAGCGTGAAAATTTCACGCAACATCAAGCTAAGCAAATACTAAACATTATGAAATTTTAAAAAATACCTCCCTGAAAGACTTGGATCAAGCCAACGACCAATAAAACAACTCAAACGAACACAGACAAATATAATCCCTCATTTCCCTCTCAGGGGTCGTTTTCGGCATCCGTTCCGAATGTATTGAGCTTGCCACACAACATGAAGTGGAGTTTCAATATTAGCTCAAGAGTCATGCACCAAAGTGGCGTTTATCACGAATTCGTTTGTAAACATTAAGCTGTCGAGCTGCTAAAAGCTTCATGCCTGCATAAGAGCTTAAGTCTTTGACAGAACAATTCAAAACCTTCCTTTAATGGCAGTCATGGTAAATAAAGGGATATTAAGTTCAGCCATTGTCTACGAGAGAAACTGATTTTCTATGTTTCGTTACAATAACTGCAAAAAAGACAGAATCAATCTAAATTCTATAGTCGGTCTAACACTACAATTATACTGGGAAATTCAAATGGCATATACATGTTGAATGCAAGGGCCAGTTTGCAATCATGCCAGTCCCATAACACATGAGCTAACTGTTAGGCATCGATAGGACTTCATCTATGCTGGAATATTTAATCTATAAGCTGAATATCTCTCATTAGTTAAGGCTCATTAGTTAAGTTGTCTAGACTATAAAACCATTGCACTATTATGTTTTGTATAATTAGTTGGATTACCCATTTCTCTCATCACTCCGTAATGGATCTTATTGAAAACTACTTAGCTAGTAAACCTATAAATGCAACTTCAATAAACTGCATCGGTTTCATTAGCTCGGTTCATTAAACAAATTAATACACTCAGTGCTTTTATTTCACCGGTACTAAAAGACTTTTACAACGTAGATACTTTGCCTTCAATAGAGAGCCATGATCAATGAATCCAATTTACTCGAGGACATTTACATGTACGAGTGCATATATTGCACCAACAGCTGTTTAGAAGATAACTAATTATACAAACAAGCTGGAGAGAGAATCCAAAACCTGATTTTGACCAATAAAATTCCCATAATTCGGCGCTACTGGCTAATTTCGTCCTCCAAATAGGGTCCAGCATTGAAAAGTGACATGAGCAGATCCATACAATTGTAACCGTCGAATTTCAAGTGAATGTCATAACCGAAATGGATCCATAAATTACGATGTCGGCATGAAGCAAGATATTTATGGATGACACTGATCCGCCACGACCAACTCGAACAGCGAATTTTGCCAATTATTTTATCGGCGTCAGCTCAGTTGACATCCGCGGATTACCTGGTTACCAAATTCGCCGCTCATGATCGCAGTTTATGGGGTCGCCAACCTCAAAGCAGCTGGACAAATGGCGGTTATAACTCATCGGCACAGAGGGCGACACCTCATAAAGCGCTAACTTCATTTAACGACTGAGGCTCCTCCCAAACACATGTGCCTGTGCTATTATTCTATGAGAAGGCTTTCATGGGACATTGGCACATCAAACGGGATGAGCCCAAAATTCGCGTGTTTTTCCGCGTTAAAGTTGGTACCGATCATACAGACGCTTCAGGGTTCCCACAGCTTTAATCAAAATCCTCTGAATTCCGTAGGTTTTCCAGACTGTAAATGTTGATTTCCCCTGACCTGTAGGGTTCCCTATCGTACCAGTAATAAGTGAATGGTGACTGCTTCTGAATATAAATAATGGTTTTAGTCAGTTGACTAGGACCACAAATATTGAATTTGTACAATAAAGATAACAATGCAACACATACAATACATCTAGGGATGCACTTTTTAAAATTTGACTGCGTAAATTGTGATTGAAAGTCAGGAGATTCCCTGATTTGTTGAAAAAAATTCCAAATCCCCTGACTTTCCGAGGTTCTGTGTAAGCCCTGACGCTTATTTTTTTCGCAAAAACCTTAATCGAGTCCAAGAAATTATCGAGTTATTTCAACTTGATAGAGCCGATTTAATATGTTTTTAAGCAGGACGTTTTTGTCGAAAATTGACTTTATAAACGTTTCACTCCATACAGACACAATCTAAAATGCAGTCTGTGAAATCGTTTTAAACCTTTAAGTTACTGTACTTTGAAATGCGTAAACGCCCAAGTTCGGTATAAATGCACAAAAGCTCATTGCAATTGGTAAATTGTTGCATTTGCTGTTTAACTTCCGAGCAATATAGTTTGAAACTGGAAATTCTAGGTGTAACGAGGACGTATGTTTTTCCTTCAGTCACGAATTCAGGTTTCCAGAGCGTAAGTTATGCCATAAACAATGGCCTGCCAATGTTGAATTTCGAAGTCAATGCCTATTCAAGTTAACACCAAACAATTACTCAATTGGTGTCCTCGAACTTGAACGTAGGTTTCGGCTCTTGTTCAAACGGGGTGAAAACACACGAAGACAAACAACAAAGTACTGTACGTGTAAATAAGGGAATGTCTGTTTGCTTAGTTGCCAACCAACAAGGACAAGCTCGAGTGCAAACCGATAAAAGCGACGCTTGAACAAGCTTCGAACACACCGTATCAGGAAAGTGTTTCAAAATGGGGGATCCTAGTTTAGGGCAGACAGGGTAAATAATCTCAAAGCAGCTTACAACATTTTAAATGCGTTTTGTCTCGACCACTGGGTCTAGTCGCCTTTCCTCATCTCTAAAATATTGGTTACAATGTCGCGAAAGAAGCCAGCTCCTGCAGTTTGCAATCATGGAGTTTTGAAATATTTCAGACTCGATGTTACATAGTATAAAAAAAGTACTTGAGGTTTGCACATAAGGGGAGAAGCAAACACAACCCGACAGTCACCACTATAAATCGCGGTTGAATCCCTCTTATGGCGGAAGTAAGAAGACAGTTCAGGGAACGAAGGGTAAATCGCGCGAAAATCCGCCACATATACCCAACAGATGGCCTCGGTTCTACGTGGGTTTGTCTGGAAAAACAGACAGTTACTTCCCAGTAAACACCATTTCTCATTCGAAATTTCTGCTTTCGTTTGAGCGCAATACAGATCGCAACATACTGTGTCAATATCGTGCAGTCGAGCACGGTTCAGAACTTGTCCGTGTAACCAGTTAACCTTTCCAGTTTTCTGCCCCTCCCCCCCCCCCCAAAAAAAAATCCGCTAGAATTCCAACAGTCCTTGATTTCATTTCCGGATTCCGACAGACATTTCTCTCGACGAAACAGAAACACCAGTTTTAATTTAGCAGCTCACCCGGATGGAAGTTATAGGAGAGGTAAATTACATCCTTAAATTCTCCCACCATTGATCGGCATTGGAGGCGAAGCAAGGAAGTAATTGGTAATTAAATTTGGTCTTCAATCAATTTCAGTGGATGCCCCCGCTCCCCCTCAGCTACCCTTCGATGCTGCTTTAATTATTTTAGAAAACAGCAGACATATGGATGTGAAAGCAATCTGAAATGTATGGCGACCAATGCGGTAAACGGATCCACAAGTTCCTACAGCTGCAGTCAAAATACCCTGACTTTCCCAGGTTTATCAGGTTACAAATTGTAGTTTCCCTGACCTGTAGGGTTCCCCATCGACCAACAATAAATGAAAAGAACCTACTTTGAACGTTAACAATATTTTTTAAATCCTTTGACTTAGACAATAATTATTGAATATATTGAATTGTAAACTAAAGCAATTTGTAGCTAGAATACAGTCACAATTTAAAGTTGGAAAATCCCCTTGACTTACTAACACATTTTCAAAATTCAGCTGGAAATTCCCAGGTTTAATAGGTCGGTCCTGTAGGAACCCTGATTTGAAAACCATGCAAACGAAGTTTCAGAATTTCTAAACGCTTACGAAAGAACATATCAATACCACAAGCTCAATAACTTACTATCGTTAGCAGTTGATGTCAGCTCATCTATCCGCCATACCGTCCGTATTTCCGAGAATTTGTCATACCAACGCAACCAGAATCAGGCAGGGCACTTAACTGAACATAAATATCGCATAAATTCGTGGACATATTTGAAAATCTTCCAGAACAGCGGATTTCACATTATTTGCAAAACACGAAGGCACCCAATTAAGCCAACTGGAAAAAAAACGGCAACCGATGTCTCTATCGATTGATTATTTCTGCCAATGATCGCAAAAAATACTTGTATGTTTTTTGATAAAGCACTTCCGTTTTCCTCGAAAGTTTACGTAACTGTATGCGCAGTGCGCGACAACACCGCATTGGGCAAATGTTAGTTTTAAGCTTATCAGACAGTCTGAAATGATTATTCTGGTGAAATGAACGATGCGCCACAAAAAAACCGTTGATGACATGACCTCGAAACGTTGTTTTTCTTCGAGAAATGTCAGAGGAAACTTTCCAAACAGAAAGCAGCTCAAGATCTCCGCGACAGGTGCCATTTGTCATCGAGAAGATCCAAAGAAAAACGGCCCGTTGCAGTCGGTTTCCAGTCGAATTGCGCTGAGAAAAACTCCATAAACCAGATAACAAATTGCAGGCCATGCACGAAGGCAAGGAAAACAACGTAGAATTAAGAATACGGTGTTTAGGGTCCTCGTATACATTGATAGTTGGAAGAACGATGGCTGGAAATCCATCCAGGACTTAACGCAAAAAAAAATGAAAACTGACAACTGGACAAACGCAAAGCGACAATGGCAAATGGAGAGTGAGCGTTTCTCAGAAACCAAGAAAAGAAAACAATCCTTGAGGGAACCATACAAATAACGCAACAATACAAACGTCCCGAGTAAACGAAGTGTGTGAAACATCAGCACGTCAATAAATTCGCCTTTGGGGGAAGTTGGTCTTTTATGCATATACCGAAATCGGATTAGGCCTATTAGGCACTGAAAATGTTGATATGCGTCGTGCATTTTGCTTATCCCAATGTCTATTTAAACAGCGCGAAGCTTTAGTGAGCTGGATCTTGTGATGAAACAGAAGACTGGAGCAAAAATTCGCAGTTAACAATGAAAAACGCTGCATTATTTGCCGCACAGATTTACAACCTGTAAGACAATAAAATAAATAGTACGAATTAAATACCTGCATTGGCAATTTATCGAAGTTTATTCCACAGGCATACCTCTCAAATGGTCGGTCGTCAAGGTGAAATATGTTCATAAATATGTCATAGTAATTAATGCCATTTTTCAATGATAATTGTTAAGACAAGAATTTTAATTATTATAACCAAGTTTTTTTGAACGGTGGCTTTATGAATGTAACAGTGGATACAGCAAACCCAAACACATTTTTCGAAATAATTAGAAATTTAATTCTCTTAAATATGACCGATCTACATCTGAAAATAAATTGTTTGGAAGTTGCATCTCAATCTGCGATGAATTTTAAATTGACATCTTAATCTTTGACATGCTATCCTGTACCAGCTATTCATTAATACGCAGTCATTAACATAAATCAATATGTGAAATCACATGGATAATTTATCGTCACTGCTTTTGAAAAAGCTTTGTTGTAATCCTACATCGATCCAAAAAGTGTTTAACGTGACATGGCTGTCAAACACAGTTTATAGTCCACTGCACTCATGCATGCCGGTCAGGTCATCTGTCCACATACATGTACGTTACTTAACATCCCATGTACTAGCAGTAACGTTATAGGCGGCATGGGGGTCTCAAAGCACTTTTATACTGCGATTTAAGCGGGGTACTTATGTGATAATTGCTTCAAGTTTTATTATATGTATCAGCTATAATACACCAGTTTTCTGGAAGAATTGCCAGGCTGATAATGGAGTGCGTATCGAGAAATGATACTAGAGCCCATAACGGTAGATTTCAACGAATTTCATGACCCTCCCCTCCAGGGATTCACCACATTCTGAGAAATTATGGTTATTACAGATCATATGAAATAAAGCGCCTCAACCTTGCGCAGCAACGGAGTCACTATCGGCATGATAGCATAAATCCTAAATCCTCGAGAACCGCTTCATATGGTTAGTGAAAATGGTTGTAGGAAAAGATCGTGTCGAATATTTATGGGGAAATTTGCAGTTTAGCTTTCGAAACCACCTGATTTCCGCGAATCTCCATTAGGAAAATAATACGCTCATTTCAAGTAACAGTTATTCTAAGTTTGGATTTGACAGCTTCAGAGTACATGCATGTGCATCAATCAAAATTCACAAAAAAGAACTGTACGTACTACATATGGATTTGCATAATTCCTCTGATTTTCGGTTCACCATAAAAACCAAATTCAGCAAACGGAATTTTTGAAAAAAAGAGAAAAAACACACGAATAAATGGACCGACATGTGTGATAAAATGCACGTGGATGACTAAACGAAATGGATGGATGAATGAATTACTTACACCAGTTATTCACGGAAAACTATTTTGCTTTGTCAAGCCATCCATCATTCATTTATTACGAAATATTCCGCTGGTCATTCAGGCAGCATACAAACACCTTAAAATTCATTCATCCTTAGACTACACCCAATAAAATACTCGGCAAGAGCGGAAATGTAACGTCATTTACAGCTTTTCTATTTTACTTCAAGCGTTAATAACGAAGTCCTATTTAACAAAATTTCAAAACATATCGAACTATAAAACAGTCTGCCCCAAAACTACACCGAGAAATTCAAACGATGCAGGCACCTATATGCAATTAATCATGCCAGTCCCATAATATATGCTCCATCTATTGGGCATTGTGTGGCTTTATCTATGCTGGAAGACGTAATCCACCTCGTTCACACCGCATTTGAAACGAGTTTCAAAACGTTGTGAAACGAGAATTCGAACTGCATTCCAAAATGAGGGGTGTTCAGACAGTATTCACGGTATATGCATTGCATCATGGGAGAAACTCTTTTCGGTAGCCAAACGAGTTCCGATAGCTCAGTGTGATCGGGGTATAAGGTTCAGTTCTAGTATTGGAGAGACTATAGCAAAAAAACCGTTGGAAAATGCTAGGCAAGCTTCGACGAGGGCAATTCTCAATTGAAACAAAGAACAGTGTAAATATCCTTTTAGTCAAACCTTTATTCAAAATGGCGTTCAAATTATAAATTCTAAACAAGGATTTTGTTTTTACATCTTAAAAATAAGCCTGGTGTTCTTAAAGCATGACAACCCAGTCTATTTCGGGACTAGTCATATTCAGATCGTTAATTCCATCCCGCAGTACTTAATTCGCCTTCCTACATCGCAGTTAAAACTGCAGCGGCTTATTCATTGTGCGAATCAGTATTGTTTCCCGTAACTGAAAGGATTACACGCAGTCGCCATGGCAACCAGCATCATCCGTTGCCACGGTAACGTCCCTGGATTTTATCTTGCGAATTTGCGGAAACCCTTTGCTTTCCCATCATTACGCCGCGCACCGTAATCATGGACAGAGACTGAATTAAAACTAACGATTCTCACGCGCGTTCTACAATCGCGGTTCCAGAGAAATATTTAAAGCCTTCGAGCAATGGCGCCGAAACGCTGCTGATCTCGTTAGCAAAATGGAGATTTAGAGCGGCGTCGAATTGTGGATTTAAAAAAAGAATCCACGCGATTTGCGGAGCAGGTAACGGCGCAATAATGAGTCCTGGGAATGAATAATCAATAAATTTACATCGCGAACCTGTTATTCCTGCCCACGCACACTTTGTCAGGCGAGAATCAGGCTACTCGATCTGCATAAACCTTAAAATTAGGCTATGGCCCAAGTGCTTTTTTGGATTCAACTAGGCACCCACCCTGCTGGCACCAAAGAGACATATTGGTTCCAACATTTCGGGGCAGGGAAGGGGGGAGGAGGAAAGTTATGTAATGCATGTAGGTTTATTGGTGGAAATTGAAGTGGTGTAATGTGTTTTGTTGGTCGTCTTGTAATGTTGGTACGTGTTTTTAAGAATTTAAACTTTTTTTCCCTTAATCTACCGTTTCAAATTAAACTTTCAATTCCTGGGCTGCTGCAGATTCCAAAACATGGTGCTCTGGGTGTAATAGTAAGGATTTTAGGGTGTGATAGTACGGATTGCTTCGAGTAAAGAATTAAGTTCATATGAACATGTGTCGAATTTTAATGGGTGCGTATGATCTAATTGATACCTGACTGGAGTAGCTACAGCTGTTTGAATTTGGCACGTGCAGATCAGGTGTATGCAGATCTGAAACTGCTGATATGATGACGTCATACTGCAAATAGGGATGAAAGCTGCACTGACGCAGGTGATGTACGTGTTGAACAAGTACGGTGCATGTAGCAAATATATCAATGAATGTAATCAATAAATCATCTACCGTTGAAACAGCTGTAGCTATGCACCCACTGAAAAGTAGAGACATGTTTATTTCAACTTGTTTCTCTACATAGTCCAATCTATCACCCCCTATTTCCTCCAGAAACACCCTGTATATACGTCCAAATCACCACATGACCTGCCAATGTGGAGCTCACATTCCTGTAATTTTGCACAATGCACATACAACAGAAGCTTTTTTTTTGGGGGGGGGGGGGGGAAAGTGTTTACACAAAGACATCATAAATTCCGGAAATTTGGTCAGTACGACATCTCGGAAAACGATTCAAAACGCTTCGAAACTATTCGCCGGGCTCGTGATAAAAACCTTATTCAAAATAAGAAAAAAAAATATATATGTTTTGCGAGATTGCCAGTTCATTATTTTTCTCCTCTTTGGCGCCATCCCAAACGCCGCAAAAATGATTGCGTCGCGAATAAAATTCCCGGAGTGCAGAATTTGATGTCGCAATAAATCGAATAAAAAGGGGGAAATGACAAGAAAACACCGCCTTAAAAAACAGAACTCAGCCCCCTTTTTGCGGGCGATCGATGAACGCCGAGGTTAAAGTTAAAAGGTCCTGCATCACCCGAGCCACATTATTTTGGAAATTCCACGGATCAAGCAAAAATTTCCCCTCGCTGGCAATTACCTTAACACCTCCTTTCGAGTCTGATTAGACGTGAAAGGGGCAAAACGCACACGTGTCAACAATTTCGCGAATGGAGTCCAGATAGAGGAAACTTTTTTATGGCAAAATTATGTACCTAAACACATCCTCACCATTTTCCATCGCCGCATTTTCTATTTGGCACATGATATTCGAGATAAAACGTGCTGACGATTTACTTCTAAATTGGATCTACTCTTCCTGCCCGGGTTTATTTGCCATTCAGGTTTTTTCCTCAATGCTTTCCAGGCGAGAGCTTCGCATCATGCAACATTCATGAGCTACAGGGATATGAAAATCTTGACATCATATACATGTACAACTTTAGAATCATGGCAGTTTTTCTTCCGCCTTATGCAAAGGGAGAATGATGACACAAGAACTGTTGACAAAGTTCGTACTCTTTATGCGCCCATTAAACCCCCTTTATATTTACCATGCATGTGGAAGGGCTTTAGGTCTGTTTTTTTGTACTTTTTCCACTCAACGTTCCGACATTAGTCCTCCCAGTTATGTCTTGTTGCATTGGAATTCCGTCTCGGTGGCTTTCTGCTTGCCGATAAAATGCCAACTTGGCATTAAGTCGAGTAATTAAATTTACGATCTTTAATAATCTTGCTGTCATTAATTTTACGTTGCCATTTCGCTTTTACTGCGTTAGCTGCAACGATATTTCAGATAGCAGCTAATGTGGTGTGGATGTACCCTGCAGTCCATGCGAACATTGATAAATTCACCGAAACAAGGATAAGAATAGCTTTGGGACTTGGGTGTGATGTCTTGGATGGTTTGGAGAAAAGTTTTAGTACATGTATATCTGAACCTATTAGAATGCAGAAGAAACGAAATGACACTGTTGACAATTTCGTTGGCTTCTCCCACAGTCTCTCAAGTTTATTATTAATTTAATCATTGTTCCAAGTGGAGCATGAATGGTTAATTTCATAGTTAATGGGAATGGGGGAGGACATTTTTCGAATATCGTTGTTCATTATACACTTTATACAAACAAGCCATTTGCAGGCCATACATAAAACAGCTGTCGCATTTCAGTTTGGCGTCCCTCGCAGCGAACCAATCTTGACCTGACCGGCAATACAATTATTTTTCACAGGTTATCGTTGATGCTCGCTGCATGTCTACTGACTTCTCGGATAGCGTCAACTTTCAGCAACAAACAGGAGTGACACAGCATTGTTGACTGACTAGTCGAAGGCGACAACAGACTAGTTAGTAAGCTGTCTAATTTGTCTCTCATCGGAAGGAACCTTTGGTGTTTTGTTTCATGAACAATACAATTAAAAGTCGGTTTTGAAAAGCAGAGAAAAAAAGTTTTAAATAAACAGCCATTAGGTCGATAGCCACCACTTGTATATCACGAGCCATTCGGTCGACTTAATGATCAAGAACTATTCTTGACTGCCTGTGCTATTTTTGATTTGACAGCACACGAACGAAAAACCCGTTCAAATCAAATAGGCTTAGTACTATAAGGTGGGCAACCTAATTGTCAATGAAGCCACAGGTGTGTCGAATGAAAAGCAAAATTCGTCACACTCGTAAAACTTAATTAATTTGGTTGCTCAGTGTGGGGGCTGGCAAACAGAAATTCGCTGCAGCTAGCGCCATCAGTGCTTGCAGGATTCCTGCGAACACCACCAGGGCCCTACAGTACTATTAATTCACAAGTTACAATTACAGGTCTATTGTATAGTGTTCAGCAAAGTAGGTGTCCGCACTTGTAGATCACACTAATATCTTAAAAGTGAATTGAGCTATTTTTGCCTCAAATACTTATAATTGATGAATTTATTTTTGTCCCCTTTGCCCACTATAGGGTAGACCATAATGGACAACCAATTCTTAATTTAGCAATTATAATAAGTATTTGAAGCAAACCTAGATTGTTCAATGAATGTAAAGTCTTAATTGAAATTGACATTTGTGCAGTTTCATACACACAATCTCAACTTCTAGTTCATTGTCTACAGTATATTAAATTCCATAAAAACAAACGATTTTTCAACATAGACAACAACCTCTAATTGCACTTTATCCAAAATCCCAATATTTTTGTGGAACTAAACTTGTAACCTGTAATGCGTGCAGTAATATTTACAAGTTCAATTCAATTCAGCTCAATGCCCCACTGTCATCAAAGATTCACTATGTGGTAATGGGGTGTAATTGGTCAATAGATGGTCACCAATCACCATCATCATTATCAAACTGTCACAAGTAAATGTTTTGTGGAATACTTTCTTATGTTGTTGGAGTCTACAATTAAACTCAATAGCAATTTTGGTACTCATTCTATACTTTTTTACGGAGCAGGGCCCTGCTGAGAGCCAACCCGACCTTGTGAAGCTACTTAAAACTTAACGGTCCATTAATGCGCAAATACCACAAAGGGCAAATAATTTCTCGGACGCATCCCAAGAATTTCAAACAAGGAGAAAAAAGAGTTGTTGCTCGTTCTTGCCATTTATGGCCATGCGGCTGCCGACTCTGGCTGTTTTCGCTGGTGAATACAGGTCAAGATCCACGAACCGAACCCGCACATAAATTATGCGCTGCGCACATTTGCATGCATAATTATTTGAAAAAAGCAGTAGCTGGTTCCGTCGCGTCTCTGGCGAGATAGCGCGTTGCAGCGAGCGGTTCATTAAACCTAACCAGGGTCGTCTAATTAATCCCGAGAGAATTCCAGCGCCGTATACTGAACGTGCGGTCAAACGTGAGCTCGTAGGCCGCAGATGGCACCGTGCGTTGTCCAGGGGAATCAGCATCTGGATCAGATTAATGAACTGTTTACCAGGAAGCGTCGTAGATACACGCAGGAATCCACGTGCACTTCGAAGGTCCCACCGAAAGTGTCCAAAGCTCACAAGTGTTCGCTTTACCCAGGATCGCGAATGTTAGTTTCGATTTTTAAGGCCATCCTTTGAAGGTGAATTCCAACGTCTGATGGCATGCGGAAAATAAAACCAATAATATGGATCAGTTCCTGAAGTTTATTGAAATTGAAAATACATGTATGTGATATCCATAATGATATCAGCAGTCCAGAAGATCACTATATTTGAGCCTAGGCTATAGTGATTTCAGTATGGAATCATATACATGTACTGATCTTTTCAAGGTGGTTTCGTTTGAGGATATCCTTCCCAAATGGACAATTTCCCTTCAGAGCAGATTTACCTTTTGATTTTCAGAACAATATGGCAATATTATAATATGGGTTGCACGTATTTCAATAACTTACGGAATATTGTTTCCTAACTCGATGAGTCAGCCTGGAGTCCTTGAAGTTTACTGAAGTCCCATTACAGTCATTGAAACCTGTAGTCAGGCAAAATCCTTGGTGTACACAGGATACATTTACTAAAGATTCAGTTTCAACATCCCAACGTCCATTATTATTAATTCGTGCGAATGGAATAGTGTGTAATGACAAGGCTGAATCAACAGATCACGCATTTAAAAGTACTGACAGTCAACAACTTTTGCTCAGTTTGCATTTTGCCTTTTAGAATTCGAAATGAATCGAGAACTCCTCTTTAATTTAAATGTTTTAAGGAGCTACAGTGTAATTTAATGATCAGCCTTCGAATAAAACATTTCGAAAGACTGGATAAAAATAATTTTAGCCGCCCGATTTACATGCATAATGGATGCTATTATTCAAATTAGAGTTTGGTGGTCCAATAAAAGTGATTTAAATTCGAGAGAAGGGGCTATAAATTGAGGAAAAATCAGCGCAAATTCTCTTGACAGTTTGTCTATTTGAAGCGTACCTAGGTCATTAATTGGTAGTGACGGTCAATTAATGAATGGCCCTGCCGTGCATCAAGTCGCTTTGTTGACACCTGACTGGTTCAATCCTGGCAGCCGTCTGCTTCCAGTGACACGGGAATGGAATTTGTCCAGTTAAAAGCTTATTAAGCATTGATAATTAAGGGTTGCGAATACCCTATTCAACACCCTAGCAACTAGCTGCACGTGGAAAGCAGCTCGATCGAACGCTGGGAGGGCCACCAAATTTCAAGCACTCGAACTAATCGATTAACAACACAATGGAAAACGCTTGTGGGAAGGAAGGGGAGGGCTGAGCACGTATTAATTGTGGTAAAACTGAAAATGAATTGTGTAAATGGTCATTTATGCGCTACACTTGAGGTTTAAGAGGAAGAAATCAGTATGATTTTAAGTATCGCTGTCTTTTAATCCAATTAGCCATACTTTATCGCCTGGATCCTCTCTCAAGACTCAAGCGTTTCCCAAATGATCTAGGATTTCTGATGGGAGACACTGCGATCAAGACGAGAGGTTCATGAGCATTTTTGAAAAATGTAGTATTATAATGCGCACTATGCCGGGAAATTCTAATTTGCTAAGGAAATCTTTAAACGAAACCGTCGATGTGATAGAACCCTTCATTTCAATCCACTTATGTAACTCGGAGACCATTCTGATCCATACTAGTGGTCTTATTTTTGCATGCTATTAGACGCTGCAATTCGCCTTCCAAAGGATGGCCTCAAGCTACATTATTAAGAAATTCAATTTGACAATTATGTTAGTGCATTGTCCACATTAATGTCATTACCGATCCCATCATCTAACGACATTGTCTACTATTACTACACTTTCAATACTAGACAGCCGTACATAATTACGTTTAGCAGACCTTACACGATAGTTACTAGATGTAGGCCTATGATATTACCGATGCCGTTACCTAATGACATTATCAACTATTATTACTCCTTTATTACGTGTCAGTCGTACAAGATCATGTAAAATTCTTCTCATGAATGGCAAACGCTCCACTCAGTTTGTACCTAACACGATCAATCCCCATGATTAGTGGAAAACCTTCCATTTCAGTCTACCTTACACGATCACTAGAAATGTCATTCTCAGGTAATGACATTAGTATTGATCGTATAATGCCTACTCATAAAATACAGAAAAATGCTTGTTTTCTGATCTGAAGAGAAGCCCAGACCGTTGGACTGAACCAGATACAGTGTAGACTCGCGAAAAGCGAAAAAGCAAAAGCGTCAAACAGTACTAAGTCTCCACCGTTGCATTGTGGGACGCCCCCAAGCATGGCTTTGCAGGAAGCCGAATTTTCCGCACCAGGGTTCCAAAGCTCAAGAAAACTGACCTATTTTCCTGGGCCACCGCCCAGCCAAGCTCCCGTGTTTAAAACGGGGCCCACTTCACGCCGATGAGAAAATAAAGAAAATAAACACGAACGGAGTGCTCTGTTTCAACGGAAAAATTGTAAACAGAAACGCGGGTGGACTACCAACATACAGGACCGTCCACAATGACGTTAAGTCCTGATCGGATTTGTTCCCAGGTTCGCGAGTAACCATCGGCAGTTAGACAATTTATCGGCTGCGTGCCATGAAGATCAATAGCTGTACACGCCGTTAAACGAGCCCCGAATTAATCTGCACGGGTTGCGTTTTCCTAGCCGGGTAATAAGGCTAATGCATCCACGCAACGGGTTCGGGCCTAAACGAGATCAATTTTGCACTTTTTTTCATAATGAAAAGCAGGGCGTTGACCGTCACAAAATCCCCGTTTGTTTACACAACCCGTCCTATGCGGTAATGCACTGACGTATCAGGAAGCTTGCGGTGCACGGGTATTGCCCCTAGGCGAAGGACTCGTCTCTGGATTTCGGTTAGCTCTTACAGTTATAATGGAGATGTATCAAAGCGCTCTACCCAATGCCTTATTCATTGCACCGAAGAGAAATTCTGACAGACGAACGTGAAGGACAGGGTTCAAACAAGTGACCTAAAATTCCTAAAATTATCTTTTAAAAAAACACCTAAAAATCCCAGGGTTTCCAATTTGTTTATATTTATCTCTGGCCTGTAGGTTTTCCCTATCGATAATTAATAAACGAAACGAGGTTCCCTTTGGATATGAATATTGTTTTTGATCAGTTGAGAAGCCAAATGGAAGGAACAAGTTCTAGTTCTTGATATATTGTCGATTATTTCAATTAATGAAGTAAGTTGAGAAAAATGAGCGAAGGGCTGGTTTATTTATGCACCTTAATGTGTTGTAATTAAAGTAAACATGTGGTTGTGGTTATGGCTAATGCCGGTAACAATTTGTTATGTAAATTGGAAGAAATTAGTAAACATGTTTTAGTGAAGTATTAATATAAAACACCAATGTAAAAAAATAATTATCATTTTTCCATGTCGAAGAAGTGGGCCATTTCCATATAGAGTAACACATATTGGGGTTTAGGAGAAATTACCTCCACGCATGGTTCCATAGACGAGAAATGAAGCCAATTAGAAATAAGAGCTCCGCCATATTTGGGCTTCCAAGATCGAGATTGACATCCCCTGGATCAAAATTATGATAGGCCTATATGTTAGATGTACGAAATATCTTGACTTGCTGAAGAAGTCCCCCTGACTTTCCACAGGTACTTAGGAAGCTTGGAAGACAAATGTACATCTGCCAGAAGCGCCATAGCGGCAACAAATGCCTACAGATGGCATCGAAAGATGCGCTAAAGCACATATGGTCATCGGAAGGCGCCATCTGAGTACGTGTTAATGTGAAACTCATGGTATAGCCATCGCAGTTTAGCGACAACATTATCGTTAGTTTAATTTTCCTTTTACTGACAACCCCCATCCCAGGCTGAGCAGCCTGTTGGGAAACACGTAGCATCAGAGAGAATTTTCTAATCAACACTTGTCACGTGCACCTCTGAATATTAAGAAGCCCTAAGCAGTAATTTCAGGACAAAAATTACTTCCGAAAGTAATATTTCCTTGGGCCGTTAGACAAATTTGTCGTCATGGCTGAACAGAAACACCATCGCAATGATTTTGCTCTTCTCATTAGCACAGGAACGAAAGCGTCAGGCATTAGCAGCGTTGCTTCCGGGCACGTGACTGCAAGCAGTACTTACCCTGATCAATCCACGGAGGGATGAAAGGTGGGTGGAGTGAAGTGGGCGTGGTTAGGGGGTAATCCGAATGAAACTGCTTTTTTTCAACCGTTTTGCAGACCCACCCTTCTTACTTGCCTAGGGTTACTAGGGTAGCATCACCAGAATAGCCCGCGAATCCCTCAGTAGTTATTTTCAACTTTTCACCATATTTTCAAAACTGTTGAAAAAAAATGGCGACATTTAAAACATTCCATTTCCTATATAAGAGCTTCACCTGTCATTCTCACTTCCATGTGCCAATTAAACGTTACAACTACTGCATATTGCATAAAGATTATTAATAATACGTGAATGCATGAGGGAATTGTAAAAACGTAATTTATTTCGGAATCCTTAAATACGAATACGGCGAAGTAATATGAGAATGCCGATGTGGCCGTGATGAAGCTACAGCGATATCCGCGAATAATTCCCAATTTCCCATGAATTCTGGACATCATGCCAACCAATCGCATCCGCATGAAGCATGGGCAGTAGAAACAGGATTTAATTTCCCGGGATAATTGAAAACTCCAAAGACATAAAAAGTTATCAAAAAACGAACTTTCGACACACGCAAGTCTTCGTGCCATCGACAAGGCTTTGAAATTAAAGACTTAAGATAGCGAACAAGCCTCCCAAGCCGCCATTTGGACGCCAAAGCTCAAAGATGTTAAAACAAGTTACATAAAAAAAAGAAGCCAGAGTCTGCTTTCCCGCACATACATGAACTTCCAGATATGAATCCAAAAATAAATGCTTCCCTCAAAACGTAGACCAGCCTGGCCAATGACCCAGCCCGTTTCAACTCTCTCAATCCCCCTGTGAACATGGCAATACTCGATATTGCGTCCTTTTATCGCTACTGGGCCTGCATTCGTTTTTGATAAAGAGACAAAGAAACGGCTCATCCGCACAATTGAAACCGAAAACGTTTTCTTTGCTCTTTGATAAGCCCTTGCGCAGTTCAGGCTCCCACGAAAACAATCGATGTCTGATGGATGCGCCAATGCGCCATGCTCATCATCTACTGTAATTGGATTAGTACATCTGGTGTTTTGGGCAAATGCCTGTCGAATTGCAATTCACCAAACCGAATCAAATCTGTTCCGATGACTAGCGGATTAAGCGCTGAGCAGGAAATACTGCGCATCATGGCAAATGTTACGCACGGATTTCTGTAACTGCTAGGGTTTTTTTTGTCTCAGGCGTGTGCAACAATTACACAAATTTCGTTCCTAATTGCCGTTCCTTTGGACGATAATTTTTCGCCAATCGATAAATTAGGCGGTCAGCAACGCCATGATAAAACGTTCCATCAAATGATTAGCCTTGACCAGCTTACTGATGCTCAGGCGATTAATTTATATATGGCATTCCTATATGGAAGAAAGTTCCGCTTGTTTAAGTTTTCATAAATACTATTTCGCACACGCATTTCAACAATGACCCAACTGAAAAAATTGCAATAAACAGGATAAGGAAATTTTCTACACTGTTTTCTCATTGTTTCAGAAGTGACAAGTTTTTTTTAATCCAGCAAAATCTGTGGTGTTCCACGATGTTCTGTTGTTTTCTGAAAACAACAGGTCATTTCGCTCAATGTAATACCACCTTAAACCGGTAATGGACAATTTTTTTGAGTTGTGTCAAAGGTGAACTTCGAGAACATCACGAAACTACAATAATATTTGAAGACTGCATAGGCCTAGTTTTTAATTTTATGAACTAAGTTTTTTTATGGAAGAACGTACTTAAAATTTGAATGACTCTTTGTCTTTAAGAATAGGTTCTTGCATTGCATTTTGCCTGTTTCAAACTTTCCTACTCACCATAAGCGAACTGTGAGAACATCACAAAATTATTTGAACAGTTTCAATTTTCGAAACTAATTTTTCATGCAAAAAATGATTAAATTTCGATGGCTTTCTTCTTGCGGAATCGGTTCTTGTGTTGCATTTTGCCTTTAGAAAAAGCATGCATCTCGATAATCGCAAGCGAAAATGGAGCAAAATTAAGTAGGAAATATTTCACGTAACATTTCCATTTGAGGCTTAACAGTGGATATCGCTCCAAATGTCACAACAAAGAGTAATTTTAAAAAAATATCTAAAAATATTCCCAAAAAATATAGCCTATATAGGCCTACACGTACATGTATATATGAATCAATTTAATTTTTTTTGTCTAAAGCCATGAAACTCAACAGCGCCAAAGACGACAGCCAACAAATGAATTCAATCGAAGCGGGTCACTTAACGGGGATGCCACTTTCCCTCCGCCATATTGGTCTTGCTGGCCCTGGGTTCCACTGACGTAAGCCTACAATGAACTGAAGCGCATTTACCAAACGAAATAGGTCCAGAGAGAGGGGTTGAGAGCGCTCGTCAGACGACACATTTACCCTAATAATAAAAAATCCCCCTCATAATGGCGGCCCAAAACAGCTGTCCATGTACAGGCAAGGGGGCGGCCCGGGCCTACTCCCCCCTGCGGGCCAACAAAATGGCGACCAGGGTGGGGGAAGAGCCTGAAATGAATTAAGCCCCGGGCCCCCGCATCTGTATGTCGTGGACCCTTGGTGCCATGCAATCCTTTGTCCCCTACATTGGGTAGGAGTCCCGAGTTTAGAGCTTAACTAAAAATCCAACATCGATTTTTGCAAGGGATGAATCATTTCTAGCTGCCGTTCATTTCAGTAGATATGTTTGCTCATGAAAGAATCACTAGGTCATCACGGGACACGGATCGCCATGATACAAGTCTGAGAACTTGGTTAATTCAACTTGGAACACACAGCAACACAGGAAATTCAAATGGGTCAGCAAATTAACGGAAATAATGTCTGCTGAGTAATTGAGAACATGGTCAGATTGCGCGGAAACTGACCTTAAAGTGCGGTCATCTTTCTTGCAGAAGTTTCACCCTGATAAGCAGCAGCATCAATCTCCATTTGAAACATATTGAACTGAGTAATACATTAGCAAAATTCAGGCATTTAGGGTTGAGCATTAGCTTACATACTTTTATTGCTTCCAGCTCACTCTTGTCACGAGAGTCTTTGGGAGTATTCTAATCAGGGTTCCCACAGCTCTAGTCAAATAAAAAACACTGACTTTCCAAGGTTATCCAGGCTAAAGTTGTTATTTCCCCTGACCTGTAGGGTTTTCCCATCGACTATTAATAAGCGAAAAAAACCTGCCTTTGAATACAAATATACCAATAGTGATTTCCATCAGTTGAACCTTCATGTAAATAGAAGGAACAGTTCGCCATATTGGGGTAAGGGTAAATTAACCTCCACGCATGGTTCCATAGACGAGAAATGAAGCTAAATAGAAAGAAGAGAGGTCCGCCATATTGGGGTTTTCCTTCATTGCATCAAAGGACAACTTCACCTATAAACCTTCCTCGATTGGCGTTATGATTCAAGTTAGGAATTCCCCTGGCCCTAGCAATTCCCTTGACTTTCCCAGGTTTTCCAGGCAGTTTACAAATTCCTGGCTTTGCCAAATTTTCCAGGATTCCCAGCTCCTGCGAGAACCCTGTTCATTGCTTCCAGCTTGGCCATTTCGCTCTCGTGAGCTTGCTAATACATGTACTTTCAACATGCTGTCCAAATCCAAACAACCTGCCACGCCCAACTAGCATCGAGTTGGTCCACAGATGCATGCAATGACGCAAGCCACACTCCCAGATTATGTATGAGGCTTGGTATCATCACTTGCATCACAACAAATTCTGTATCGTTCGTTGCTGGGAGTGGAGACTGGCTCAGTTTTGGAACCAGTCCCTCATTATCTACAATTGGCAAACCTGAAAGGGAAAAACCCTGGGCTTGGACCGTATTGTTGTTCATGTAGTTCCAATTTTAATAAATCCCATCTGCTGGTAAACCGATACCTTATCCGCGTTTGTCATAGGGTCCTTCGGAGGACATGGGTCACCGGGAGCGACCCGTGGATCCCCCTCAATTTGTAGTTGGGGGATCGAATGGACCTATCCAGCCCGTCTGGGGCGCATCCATGACGTCACTCGATCTCCTGTCTCCCCCACCCCATTCCCTGCTAATAATAAACGTTCATCCTGGGGTGAACAAAGACTCCCTCTCCCTCGGTCTCAACCGTCAGATTTTGACACCCCACGGGACTCATCGCTGAGCAACCCTCATCAGGGCACCAAGAGGACGAGGGTGGGCATAAAAAGCGACTAATTTAGCATTTCAGAGGCGGCCCAATTACTAAATAACTCATCATTAAATTACTAAAAAAAATTGCCCAAATTACTGGTCTGATAAAAATAAAATGGCGGCCACTCAACATCAGACGCCTAAGACGGTAATAAAAAAATTGCAGGTTTTGTGGTTCGATCCGGCCACTATACCGCCTACTTGACCAAGTCTGACCGATTAAAAAAGTTGGAAGGAGTGAAAGTTCGCGATAGGAGAAAGGGGAAAAAATAAAAACATTTCGGCATTTTTCGAGGGTTAATAAACCGGTCAAAAAGCGGACATTAAAGTGTTGTAAATCTATCTAGATTTTTCCCTCTTAACAACACACATATAATTAGGACTCCGTGGAAAAAGCAATTAGGGCAGTTATGGTACTGCCCAAAATATTGAGCGTTATAAATGCAGTGCCCATAATTTCAATGCCACCAGCAAAACTCATCAGAGAGCTCTGCCTTGCATATCCAGAACACCTACACAACACAATCCCTTTACGATATCCAACGGCTGCCAGAACAGATGTAGGCCTATGACCCGATACCATTTTCCAAAAAAACGCGCCCAACTTTTTCGCTTTATTGCTAATATCATTACAGAGCCGGTATTACCATTATCGTTTTAGGTTATGCTTATATTGCCTCTGCTCTGGCGCCTTCATGTTGGCTAGGCCTACATCAATTTCAGATTGTTATGCAAAACACGTCAAAAAAAAAAAAAGGGCACAACGAAATGCAAATGAAGATAGAAGTCGGTCCATCATGCATCGACGCGATTTAACAAGCATTTGCAAATTGTAACAATGATAAGAAATGCTTTTAATGAATGCAAACGAAGCAGTTTTATGTGATCAATAAAGAAAGAATTTGCCTTGAAAGGCAATAAATAAATATATTGATAGAACACATGATTATTGCATTACATGCAAATGATGTTTGGAGCTTCTGTGTAGGATTTGGTTAATCTCATTAAATTGACCAGAACAATTTAGTTAAAATGACAAATACACAAACTTCGGCTGCAAATATTTCCATCGCGATCGGATGAACAGCTGATGAATTAAAACCGAGTATTTCTAGACAGCCAATACCAACTGCACCCTCCTCTCTTGTTTTAATGAACGTTTACTGATATGCATTGAAATCATCAGTTCAGAAAGCGACGCTAATCAACGATTAAATGGTCGCTGACCAACGCCAGCCAAAATCGGTTTCCATAGATTATCGCTATAGAGATTATCTCTTAGCATGTTAATCCCTGGTTTTCATAACACTATGGTGATGTCAAGCTGCCTTGGAGCAACGGTAGCCTGCAACGCGTCATGTAATCGCAAATGACGTAAGGATTAATGGAAAATAGCCACCCAAGGCCTGGCAACTACATTGTTAATGTTTTTTTCTAAAATAAATTACCATACTTCCAGAAAGTCTTTTTAGAATTTTAAAGGTCATTCCTAAATACTACGCAATGCTCCGCAAATATAAAAATCCCACTAACCTTTTATTTTTTCATTTCGTCATTGAGGCGGTGGGTATGAGGTGATTTCATTTCCTTAATTCTGACTACATCAAGCCTACCAATTCCAGAGCATGTTGAATTTATGCTCCTTTTTTACTACACTCGATCACATTTTTTGATCGTGATTTTTTTTTTGCTTCTCACAATTTATTATTATAGGCCCTATATATACCGCACACGTGTCTCAATATTGACACAACTTAAAAATTGACAATGTTCGGTTTAACGTGGTTTAATGTCCTGTTTATTTCAGAAACAAAAACACATAGTGGAACGCATGAGATATTGCAGGAGTTTAGATGCGTTACTTCTGAAACAATGGTGATGAGAAAACGATTTACAAAATTGCTTGTTATGAATTGCAATTTTTTTGAGTTGCGTCACTCTTGAAATACGTGTGCGAAGCATCGATACTTCGCAACTTATACAAAACATGCCATTTTTCTCTTCTCAACCAATCGCTCTCAACCAGCCCATTCCCATCCCAAATTTGCGTTCTTAAAAAACTCACCGTCTCCTCATCCATCTCGATGCCCCCATCGTCGGAGACGTCCTCATCGTGCGGGGGGTAAGGCCTGGTGGCGGCCACCCATCCACCCACGGTGCTGGGCACCCGTCGGTGTTCCTTGGAGGACTTCATGGTCGGCGGAGGAATTCGGGGGAGATCGTTATTCGTTGGGGAGGGGAGGGGTGCAGGTCGGTTAGATGGAGGTACAAGAGTCCGTGTTCGCAGAACCGTCAGTTATCCACAGGGGCCAGTTATTCCAGTTTCTCATTTTTTTTTTCGTGCTTCTGGAAAATGTCAACCGAAAGACCAAAGCAGCGCACAAATATCCCAAAAATTCGTTCGGCGTTCGCGAGTTGGTGCTAAGAAGACTCAGAGGTGCAGGAGGAGGAGGAGAAGGAAGATGAGCTCAACGACCGGGATTCGCTTCTTGATCGGCCGCGCAGACCTTCACCGTCACTGGAGGAGCTTTTCGCTTAATCTCATCCGCCTGACACCGATCGCATAAAGCCAAGGGCGCTGCCAGCGTGAGCGTTCATATAGAGGGGAAGGCTCGGCGACGGTGGCGCCGCAAGAGCGAGGCGGCAGCGAACGACAAATCCCGGGTTCCAGTAGGTTTTTAACGGCATTAGCGCTAGCCCCCGCCCCTCACGAGAAGACCCTCCAGTGTTGAGCTGGTACAAAATGAAGAATTAAAAGACGCCGAATGGTTCAAACACCGAAAGTAAAACGCCGAATGCGAGGGAAGGGAATGCGGAAAAATCGGCATAAATCTTAAATTTTTGAAAATTGACAAAACTTTGCATCGAACTCGAATTTTGATTGAAGGTAAAATCAATAAAAGGAAAACATCGATTTGAATTTGTTTTTTTCGTAAATTAATAATAAAATATTCACTAAATAATAAACGTTTGAACAAAACTGAAGTGTTCGGTAAGTTTCTTGACTTCAATTTAAACTAGAAATTCAATTTAAAAGAAATATTATTTTAAAAAAACGACGAATGCAATTTTAAAAAAAATACAAAATGTCTTCACAAAAACTAAATGAAAGGAATTCCATAAATAGGCGAGATGTGACAATTTTATTTAGGCCTACATGTTTGGCATCAGCAATGTCAAATATGGTAGAACTTAATCATAACAGAATCTTTAAGAAAGAACTTAATACATGTGCATGTAATTTTTTAATGAAAGTGATAATTTATTTTGTTTTTAAGTGAAAAAATTATAAGAAAAAAGTTTAATTCATACGCAATGCATTGTATAATGTAAGGTGACTGATTTCGTCTGGTCCCTTGAGTGGTCAACATATCCAGTTTTACTGTATAATTAAGAAGCAAATATCCCAGTCGACAATTTTAGAATCTTATTCATTTGCACGCATAGTGCTGAATATTAATATTAACTACTTGAGCACTGAGTTAGGGCTTTAAGTTGCCAACAAACCAGTGTATTAGATAAACTTCAGTACGACCTTGCAACAGACTTTCCTCATCGATACTGCCTAAATTTTCGGAACCTGTTCGACTTGTCCAGGAAACGTTACCTGCAAAATTATGGCACTTTTTCCATGAACATACTAAAAGCTGACGCAAAACATGCCGATGAATTGTAACGATTTGAATTACTCCGAATGGTGGTTAAACCCTAGGTGTTATAGGTAGGAACGCACTTTAACACGCAGGTGTCAAATATTTACCCAACTCCAACAAATGAATTTTATATATATTTTAAGTGGGAAAATAATAGAGCTTACGCTTTATTAAAACTGAATTTTTAGCACATGAAATTGAAACGTGAGGGCGTGGAAAGCTGCTTATCGGCACCTGTCACATAAGTACTTTTTAAATTTGTTTCATGGCATGTAGAGGGCCCCTTGGGCAAACAATATTTAGCACATTAATTTACGATATCTTGAAATAAAATTTTAATTCGCCACCTGGTAAAATAGGGAGTTATCCGCATGTTGTTTCGCCGACTCCAATACAAACTTTTAACTGAACATTGATTTTACACCGTCTCGAATTGAAATTTTTATATAGTGCACAGCCGAACATTTGGGATGGACGAAATTAAAAGTATTGTTAATTAAAAACGATATCACATTCGAATCTTTCAAATCGTAAGCTTTCAGTAGAAATAAAAATAACACATTGGGATATTCTTAAAACATATCCTTTCTTTTAAAAAACAGCGAATATTTGTTTCTGTTAAGTTAAGAGAAAACTATACTGCATAAATCTGTATCAAATTATTCTAACGTTTATAATGATAATAATAATATTCAACCAAACAGAATCGATCACGTTTGACTGATCGTTATAATCACGATCAAAAGTCAAGATAAAGAAAATGTATTTAACTTTTGTCTTATAACCAGAGTCTTCAAATATTACGTCCGTTAACAAAATGTAAATAAATACTCTCGTATCTTTAAAATAAGCTGAGCAGGCTAATGTGTATCATTATGTTCAATCCACTTCGTGATTGCCCTCCATTTTCCTAAATTACTCGTATTAGGCATAGTTTGGTTGAAAACCAGTGCAGATAATTATTTGTTATGAGAAAATTAGCTTGTTCTGCGATCGTAGGCCTATTGCGTGCACACATGCAAGCATTTCCACCAAGTTACGCTTTTTAGTTTTTTTTATATATAAAGCCATGATTGCACACTCGTAAAAGTTGATTGAATTGCGTATGTATGAATAGCTTCCGCTTAATTCACGTAATATCGCGAAGGTTTGCTCCGCAAATGTTTTCTTTTTATGCCCAAAAGCCCGCTCCAGGGAACTTATCTTCATAATCCTCATTTGGATGTGGAAGCACGCTTTTGTTATCACATTTGTTCGTTTCAAACCACGTGGTAAGAAACCACGGATTGGCACAGGGAACTCTGTTGGCATCTTCCAGTTAAAGAAAAGAAACGATGAAGACACGCTTCATTCGCCAGATATGAGATGCGATAAAAACGTACCCCGTGTTCAATTCACAGGACTGGTAGGCATATTTTTTCAATACTTTGTGCAATGAACAAGCATAGTGACAGTTGAGGGCGAGAATAGCAGCCCAAAAACGCGTGGTGCGATTGCACGGAAAGTAAATTCCCTGGTCACAACTTGAAAACGCATTAGAAATGATCAATACCTCTGGAGACATTGACGAACGGAAATTAACGCGCTTCAGGATTCACTTCCTGTTTTCACAGCACACACAGTCCGAAAAACGAAAAAAAACAACTGTAAAGTCTTAACCAAGCATTCATTGTAGCAGAAGCAAATATCATTTCACGACTATTTAAATAGCAGGCAAAATTAGCACAACTGAATTCATGTACGTGTAACAAAATATAGTCTTTTAGTGTAAGTACTGCTCAATCAAATTACTCGCTATATAAATGTAGTACACAGTGAAACCTCCGAATACCGGACACTCGCGGGACCGGACCTTTTGTCCGTTATTTGGAGGTGGCCGTTATTTGGA
>JAQIXS010000401.1:0-48578 GCA_034700785.1 Rossiulus vilnensis | reverse complement strand
GTAATGCACGATCCTTTGTCCCTCAGTTATGGATTAGAATTTATTGCATAATAATTTCACAGTATTATATGCTTGTGTTAACTACCATTTTATCACATTTGTTTGATGTTTTGTTGCACTTCGACTGAGGCATTGTAATGTACAAATGGTTATTGCGCATGACTTAGTTACGTTGCATTCCAGAAACATAGTAATCTAATACTTTCACCTTTTTCTTTCATATTCGGTCTAAGCTGGTCTTCAAAAATTAATACTGTGCCTTGACTACAGGGTGAAAGCAGATAGTCAAGTCTTTGACCTGCTCAAACTATAGGGATTTTTAAGTTGTTTTTAATATTGGCTAAGGACTTGTGCCACAGTTAATCAAATACTGTACAGGGATTGAACTTCACTTTCTCATATGAATTTGCTGATGGTCTGTTAATAACACATGGCTAGTTGTAGTGATAATCTGCAGGCTTTTAGCAAGAACATTGCTTAGTAGTAATGCCCATTGTTATGTACATAAGCCCTCTAGTAACCAATTTAGTCCTTAAATTTCTTTCACTTTATTGGTGTTTTGATCGTCTTAGTTTTATCTCTTTGCTTGAATTTACTTCTGTCCTGTGTTAAATTCTTATGATAGGATATGTATATTGTGAAAAACTAAATGATGCTCTTGGAATTTATTTTTATCTAGGACGATAATCATTACATATGCCTCACTATCCAAATATTGATATTGTTCAAGAAGTAATAATGTAAAATATACTTAAAATTTCTATGAGTGAGCTTTTCTTTTAGAAACAAATTAAAACTTGGAATGGTATTTTGGTTAAATTTATACATACCATCCCTTCGTTCATCTGTCACCTCATATTGTTCCTCCATTTTTATAACCTGAAATAGACTAAAGCATGAATTACCAGCTAGGGCATGAATTTCACAAGTAATATTAGAATATTTGTCACTCTATTGGCATGCATTTAAGAAATACCATTCCTGTAGGTCTGCAGCTCCTGAGTTGCCACCAAGGGTGCTTACACAGATTCCCGAGCCATCGACTGTGTCCTCCAGTGGTGGACTGACCATTCCCCAACCTGCCATTTCCCAGTCATGGCACGGGACGCCATCTACCCCACCACAACAAGGAACTCCACAGTCGGCCCAAATGTCTAGATCTGTGCTATCTACAACCACGGCCATAACTCCGCCAAATATTTCGATGAGCAGCTCGGTCGTTACCTCGACAACATCTCCCGCTTCCAGCTCTGGTCAGAGTCATCGGTATGATAAAGTTCAAAAGGTTAGCAAAATTTTGGAGATTAATTTCTTCCATTCTTAAAAAAATTGTTTGACAGCCTGTTTGTTTAACTTTCGAACAGTGGTAAGAACAAATTATTCTAATTGCAGTCAGTAAAAAGGCACCGTAAAGGATCAGATAAAGTCAGTTTTGTGAAAATGCTCACAATAAAGAAGAAAGGCAAAATCCCTGTGCAATGTGCATACTCAATGGATAATCCGGTTTTTGTTGATTGCACGCCAACGTCTGGTGCTCCATCGGTGTCTGCAGCTACACCGCCGGCAAATCATGTTCGGTAAGAAAACTCTTTTTGTAAACTTAGTTGTATTTTTGGTTTTTAAAGTACTATCGTAACAATTGCTTTGATTTGTTAACCAATATTTACTATTTAGGCGGTATAATTTCCGTAAATGTTACAACTGTTGACCTTATACGAAATACGTGTATTTGGAGTTTTTAAATCCAATTTCAGATCGGAATCTTGCCCGAGTGATGTTGTCTTTACTTCCAACCCACCTCAGTGTGGACACAGAAAATCGAACTCAATTGATGGTTCTACAGACGGTGCCATCACAAGTGCCAATAATGGGAAAGTACGACCAAAACAACCAGCCCCTCTTGTGCGTGAAAGGTATGTAAGATTTTTCTTGTAATTATTATTTTTTTTAAAATTTAATGTGCACGACAAGGTAGGGCTAATAAGGTTTTTTTTATCATGCCTTAGGTTCCGATGCATTGTGCCTTATCCTCCTAATAGTGAATATGAACTGGAGTTAAAGGTTGGAGATATCATTTATGTTCATAAAAAGAGAGACGATGGCTGGTACAAAGGTACTTTAAATCGGACTGGAAAGACTGGACTATTTCCTGGAAGTTTTGTGGAAAGTTTCTAAAAAAGAAGAAACAGACAGAGTTCTTTTGTGTATAAGAATTGAAATGTGCGAAATAGCATTACAGTTTGTAGCTCAGGAAACGAGCAAGCTACTTTATTTTTAATTTTCATTTGAAAGTAATCAATATTAATGTTTTTAAATTCTTGAGTAAATTGAAATGTAAATAATTGGCATTTCTTTACTTAAAATGTCATCTTGGTTACGGTAGATGGTGCTGCTCAGCTTTAGCAATTCCAAATTTATTTTGATAATAATTTGAAACTTTTATGTGAATTGTATGAGTATGAATTCAAATAACGGGATCTTTGTTTAGAGGGGTTCTTCAAATTTATGAAAAATGTATTATTCCGGTAATTAGAACCCTCACTATGCAAAGTTGTGTATGGAAATTGGTAAATTAGCAATGAGTCAGTAAAAGTGATGAAAATGCTCAAATTTTTCTTATGGTGCCATAAAAAATGCAATTTGGAAGGGAAGGTTGAATTTCTGCAAAGGCTTGAGTCATTCATGCTTAGTACAAACTGAGAAAGTGTAGTTTACTTTAGCTACACAGTGATGGATTCTGTAAAACTCAAATAACTTATCAGTTCACAGTGTAGGCAAAAATACAGCACATCTTTTATCAAACTTCAGGTTTTTCATGGTAAAATCTTAAAAATATGCCATCCTTAGAACATGTTTGTATTTTTCTAAGAAACTGCATTTCTCCACATATTAGAATTTTTAAGTCAAAGAATCTTAAATTCAGTTTTGGAAAATGTTCTTTGCAGAGACCTTTTTTTTTTTATTGAAATCGAGTACAAAGTCTGTCATCAACTGTCCAAAGTTTAAAAAAAACTTTGTACAGTTTGATTTGTCTGTATCAATCAATTTGACCAAATTTTACGCTGGAGTACTGTCTTTTTCGGATTGTTTCATCCCAAATATTCTCACATGTATTCATCCAGTACTCATTTACCAAATTGACAATAAACACAATTCTTATTTTATTTAAAAAACACATTTGCATGGGAGCTAATTTGGTATTTTAACTTATCTTGTGGCAAGCAATTTTGGGAATTTGTCACTTTCTAACATTACCTATGCTACTTATATGATCTTCTGAATTACTATTGACTAAGTCAGCAATTGACGATAATTAATTCGAGTCCAATAGTTTTCGAAAACTTCAGAATCTTACTTATCTTATTTTAAAGTGATCAGCTGAGTTGACTTTGTCTTGAAATATAAGGGTATTTATGTTTGTCTAAAGGTATTGTTTCATTATTTCATGACATATTGCCTATAGTAGCAATATTTTCTCATTTTTTTCATTGCATATTTTTTTGCTTAGGACATTAGTATGCTTGCTATACATGTACTGAATTATTTTTTCAATCAAAATGTGATTTTAAACCCAGTTCAAGATTAGTTCTTAAAGTATTGTGCCATTTAATATTGTATAAATGGACGGCTACCGTCTTATTTTGAATATTTAATGGCAACGGGTTTTAGCCTGTGTTTATACAGTAGGTGACGTTCTCAAGCAACTAGTTTGTGGTGCATCAAACGTACTTATTTTGTACCACCTACTCCAATAACTCTGGCATATATTATAGTTGCAGATAATCAAAAAAGGTGAAAAACACCTGACATAAAGATATTGTCCTAACCAGTTTGCAACATCTTGTATATTCATTTTTGCAAACTTTAAAAATCAGCAGTTTGCTGTATGCAAATTTAAACTCCAGCATTGAAGGAGTTGTGACCCTGTTCAAGCCTCAAAATTTATGCTAATCGTTTTAAATTATTAACTTTGACACGTGAACTTGTCTTGCTAGAGGGCATTATCCATAATGTCCCTGCCAGTCCTAATCTTGCCATGTACAAATTAATGTCGTTGAAGCGTCTCTGCTATGAAAGTCAATATTACTTAATTTAAAGGATGCTAGAGATATGTTATCTGACTTGCAATTTGAGCGTGTAGTTGAAGTAGTCCAGTGGTCGTGGAGTTTGTCATAATTAATGTTCCATTTTTTTCATTAATAACTTCAGATTTATTTGCACTCCTGTACTTTTTTAATGGGGAGCATTGTGATTATCAGTGTAATTATTTGTGAAAATGAAGGTGTTATGGTCGAATGTTTTGCAGCTTTTTTGCATCTACTTAAATAACGTTTGTGATCCATTTTTCCCCCAATTAAAAAGAAACCACCCACTTTCTGAACAATTTCAGCTTATTATTTGTATAAAAAATTTAAGAAGACGCTTGTTAAATTTACTGATTTTTTTTTAATTAAGTTGTTGTTTAGGAATAACGTACTTTGAATCAAATTTTAAAAAACCTGAACCTCAACAGAAAGCTACTCTTGACTTCATAGTCGACGTTCTTTATCTTTATTTAGAAAGTGGGCGTTTTCCAATGATGTCTTAAAAAGCCAAACATTTTTGTACGATTCTATCTTAGCTAAGCAGCTTAGTACGTTAATACAAATTTAAACTTAAATAACTGAACTATAAAGTATCTCGTTATAATACTTAAAATTTCGGAATAGAACTTAGCGATTAAAATTTTTCATTCGCTATTTGATGTGTGTATTGACCGGTGCTGACTCAGTCACATTTTAATGAGTATCAGTCACTGGTTTCACGTTTATTTTCTCCGTTATTAGCATGTACTAGCTATATATTTCATGAACATGATTCCACAAATTGCATTTTTGCTATATGTTGTTGTTCACTATTGGTGCGACTACTTAATTGCCCAATGGTGCGTGTTAAAACAAAATCAGAACCACGTGTATTTTGACTGATTTTCTAGGAAACTAAGGTTTATTTTTATTTTACAGTTCATAAGACTTAGATGATAAGATACTTTTTTAAGATGAACACAATCCTGTTAAGCGTTATACATTGGTATGATTTGTACAATGAGAATTATTCTTTCAGAATTAAAATATGAAATGATAGTGGATTGTTCATAATTTCTGTTTTGTACACACCTAGTTAAATTAATTACATTTTTGCTTCAAAAATTTCATATCAGTGCCATATTTTTTCCAAGTAGAATTGGTCATCCACTAGGGTATCAAATGTCATTCAACCTGAAAATGCTACGTTTGTTTTAAAAATGGAAAAAAATCTACTATGCACTCTCAGATTTTATGTTCTCTGATCCTCTTAATAATAAACGAGAAAAGTTGAAGTCATGGGGTAAAATTTCAGGGGTCCATTTTTTGCTCACACCCATAATATAGGCTAGTGCTGAATATTATTGCATGTAATATTAAACAGAAAACCCTGTTGCTCATGATTTGACATCTTATGTATGAAATGTCGAAATTAATTTCTAAATGGAAATTAATCAAAAGAATAATTTATTTGAGTGTCTACGTAGTTGTAGCCCCATAGCGTAAAGTTTCAAATTTCGGGAAAAAAGGCGGCAAAAAGTTAAGGATAAGTAGACCGGATTTTATCTGACATCACGTCTCTTCACTCCAGTTTCTATGATGGCTTCCTGTATTTGTAAATTCCTTGCTATTCATTTACAAAGTCGCAGTTATTGGCGCATAATTCTAGTATTTCAGGGTAAGTTTATTAGACGATATCTGTTAAATAGATACGTTTTCGTTTTATTATACTAAGTTAAGAACTTGTGTTAAGTAATCTCCAAGTTGTTGCCCTGTACGGTTTGATCGCCCTTCGACGTGCCTATCTCGAAGTTCAAAGTTGACCTTTAAAAAATCCTTTTCGTTTGAATTTGTGCCGAGTTTAATAGTGAACTTGAGAAATCTAGAATCATTTTCAAGCATTAGATTTGGTAATGATTAGTGTGCGTTTAATTTTACTGAATTGAAAACCCGGCTATTTCATTTACGGATAGTTACTTGGGTACAAATTATTAAGTATGGTATAAAGTCCATTCATTTAAAAACAATGTAATTCTGATAACATACGTGTGATTATTTATCTTATGAATCATACTGGTTATTGGCAATACTTCAGATAAAATCACGCCTAGTTCACGATTGTACCACGTATTCCCAAGGCTTTTTTTTTCACGGTACACTTTGATGCGACAATTTATTATGGTACATGAATTGAGCAAACAGTAAAAAAAAACTTTTTTACGATAGAATTTGATTTCAATATTGGAGTCCAATGGAGATGTACATAATTATTCAAATCAGCCTTGCCTAATCAATCTCAGCTCCCTGTATGTTGCTAGATTATTAATGCGCACTCGCTGGATCTTATCCAAAATGAGTAACACTGGCGTTTGCATTCAACCTATGTCATGCTATAGATAGATCTGCATTAGGCGGACGAAGATAAGCATTGTCCGAAGACAGTTTTGCAGAATCTCCAATGGATTTTAATGAATCATTACTAAATTTGTACATTATTCATATTTGATGACAGTTGATGTAGCCGTATTAAAAAGGCGATAACCATTATGTCCGATTTCAAACTATCTGCCAAAAGGTATAATATTATCTAATGTTTGGGAATGATATAGTTATCTAGGCAATTGTTTAACTAAATATGTAGTGCCAAGAATGTTTATTTACTGTTGACAAGTATTTGTGTAGTTTTTCGTTATGATTTTAATAAGCCTGCAAATTTTACTGGGCATCTGTTTTTTGTGCTTTCAGCTAATGCCTTAATGTTTAACTGCATTTGAAGAAGACATCATGTGTGTGATGATCAAGTGTGGTATTTGGAAATATCACCATGCAGACATATTGGACACGCCCATCAGTTGTCCTTGGATGGATACAACGCTTTATTGGCCAGCTCACAAATTAAATTTTATTTAATTGCTGAATGCTCATCTCAATTGACTGACTGTGAAAATGAGTTGGTTCAGGCGGGATAGCCCATTTCGCTCCAGTTTACGGGGGAAGCTAAATTCCATCATGTCTCAACCGCCACCAGTTGAACATGATGCGAAAGCGTGCTTTGAATCCTTTAAAAATCATTGGCAACAGGCTTGGGAAACCATGTGCCACAGCTATAATCTGTCAGCTGGACTGCCTAGGGCTCAACTTGCTGACCAGATAAGTGGAGTGCTTAACCATTTAGACCAAATGCTAATGCTCTTGCTACACGATCTTCGGCGACCAGAAGAATCTATTGGTCCACTGCTAGACCTGGTGCTTACAGAGGACATCCTCAATAAACTTCTCACTTGGAGTCTGAAAACTGGAGAGTTTGTCAACACACTCAAGCTAGAACAGTTGAAGTTGTACGAAATGCTCATCACTCAATCACAACAAGAAGTACTTGTGCATAAACCGATTCTGCAGCCATTGTTGAGGCTATTGAGCACGTGTGGTGAATGTTCCCCAGTTGAAGTGGAAAAGCGGCTTGTCATTCTTCTAAATCAACTGTGTGTTTCACTTACGCGAAATACTACTTTGCTTGAGTTTTTCTTCAGTGCAAATTGCAATCAAGGATCAGCTAAGTAAGTGATACTCTTTAATATAATAGCATTGCTAGACTCAAATGTAACACATTTTAACTTGCTTACCATTTATTTTGATGTAAAGGTTAAGTATGAAGTACAGGGTTTTTGCTACTACTTGAAATCCTCATTGTAGCAAATTACTGTCGACATTGTTTTATTTCTTCTTTATTGCAAAATTTGTAATACACTGAAAATTATCATAGTATGCAGGCCATTTTTGCAGAGCATGAGAGCATGGAAGAAATGATAAAGTACGAAAATCTAGAAAGGTTCACTATCTCAAAAAAAAACACAAAATTATTGCTGTTGGCCTAGATGCATTTGAATAACTCTGAATTTAGATTTTTCTGACTTTCTCAAAATTGGCTAATAACTGTAAAATCGAATTAGTGTAATTTCCCAAATTAGTCTTAAACGCCTCAAAATACTTTGTCCTTTCTTTCTAATTAAGTGAACTGATTTCAAATGTTATAACTACCTGTGATGTAACTTGCACGAGAGCTAAACGCAGCTGGAGCCATTTAATCTTTAAATTATAAAGAGGTTATATTTGCATTTATCATCATATAGGCTTATAAGCCTAGATCTACATGTACTGAAAAAGTTACAATAACCAGAACTTTTTCTCCAAATAACTGCCTCTAACAGTAGCCTACTTGTAGGTCTAAGCATCACTTTAATCCTTGTAATAGTTTTGAAATTGTTTAATCTAGTTTTTCTACTAGAACTTAAAAACTTTCAATTTTTGTGAAGTTGCCAAGCTTACCAATGTACATGTACTTGACAATTTCTATATTCAGTTTTCCTTTTACAAACTATGACCTCTTCAAATTAAAAAAGAAATCAGACTTGATCAGTTCTAGCCTACTGTAGGCATAGGAATAATTTTTTTTTAATCAGTCACATTTTTATGTTAAAGGCAAATTAAATAAAACTTGTTATAGGCTATATTGCCAAGGACAATGACATTTTTGTCTTGGGATCATTTTTAGGGGAATTGACTTATGGTATCGTCATTGAAAGGATTGATAGGCCAAACAAAGCCAATTGTCACATCTACCAACATTAAATAATTATTATGAATGTCTATTGCAATTTTGTAAATTAATGTGACCTTACTAAAATGTATGAACATTTAAGCTGAACTAATCTTTTCCTCCGAGATAAATGGGAAAGCTTTTCTATGAATGATATACAGTAGGCTAGCCTATATAGAATTTCTTTTTTGCATTTACTGTACGTTTTGTAATTCTCATTTATGTGGACTCTTTCAATCGTTGCACTATATGGCGGTTATGCATTAAAAATGTGCATTTGTGTAATTTTCTCCCTCTTTATTTTAGTTTTCTTATTTTCTCCCTTCTCATCCCATTTGTTCACCGGGAAGGGGGAATCGGGCAACAGGCACGAGATGCCCTTCTTCTTTGCATGTCGCTCTCAAGGAAAAATGACAGCATTGGGATCTACATTGCAGAGCACTCTACCTTCTGTCCAGTAAGTTCAATGAAATCTTACATTTTATGTATGTCTCAGTAGGTTGCATACCTTTGTTCACATTTGTGATTTATTGACTGAATTTTTCTAAAGCATAGATTATAGGCTACTACATGTAGGGCCTAGATTTAACGATGCTTATTCAATGTTTCCTGCATGTTTGTTTAAACCCTACTGTAATACATTAACAACTGACATGGTCATTATTATGATTTCTATGAAGTTTAGTTTATAATACCAATTGACATGAATTCTAAAACGTTTCATAGCATTTTCTTCTTTTATGTGTTTAAGTCATTTTTACTTCATGTATTTAGCAGGCCAATGTCAAATTAAATTAATTCTTATTCAATCGTTAATATTTTTATTTTATTAACAAAAGGTGTTGGCCACTGGTTTAAGTGGGCTTTATTCAGTATTGCCTCGGAAGCTTACTCCAGTTTCGGAAGACTGGCACCAATTTACTCCCGAAGACATCAATGAAATTGAAGAGCTAGCCGTTTTCTTAAATTCTTTAGAATTTTGCAATGCCGTCATCCAGGTTAGACAGATCTTTTTATGAGTATATAAATGACAGTAGCCTACACTGTCTACGGCTTATGGGTATATTGGGCATATTGTGTTTAAATTGAGCAATATATTTTAGGTATCCCATCCTTTAGTCCAGGAGCAACTTTTAGAGTTTTTAAATCATGGATTTTTACTGCCTGTTCTTGTTCCTGCTCTTCAGCCTACAGCTCAACAGGTCAGTTATCCCTTCTATCATTATTGGAATAACTGGACAGTAATGATAAAAATCAATGAATATAATTTATGAAGATTTAATTTTTTTTACGTTAGACATGCCTGCAGGAACTGTCCACGGCCACCGCATATTTGGATCTTTTTTTAAGAACAATAACAGAGCCATCATTAATACAAGTTTTTCTAAAAATGCTTTTTAAAGATTCTTCGGAGGGGCAACCTGTGATTGAAACACTTATTTTGAGGATTGCTAGTCAGCACCCTGTGCGTAGAAAACCATTCATCTATCTCTTATCTTTTATTTTGCTTTACACACGAACAGCTATACCCTTATTTTTGAATTAGTGTCTTGTTCATTTTGCATCTTTTTTCTAGCGATTGTTTTAAGACAATATAAATTGCATGACTAATTAATGCACATTCTGCACAAGTAATCCCATTTAATCACAATTGAAAATAATATTTACATATTCTCATGTATGCATCAAATGGCATTGTACAGCATTTGGCAGAATAATTCACGAGGTGCAATTTTTCAATTGTTAATGTGGCTTTTTCTTTGTTTCTAGCTGTGCGTTATAACTCTGTCGTTATTTCGAACACTGTTGGATCTCAATTGTGAAGACGTCATGCTGGATCTCGTTTTTAAGTTAGAATCCTTAATCCTTGAATGTCTGGTGTTCTCTGTGAATATACCACATTCAGTGTTAGCCCCATGACTATCATTATTTTTTTTTCAGGTATCTTATACCATGCACCCATGTCATGGTGAGCCAGCGCTGCAGAGTACGAGACGTTGACATGTTTGGGAAATCTGCAGAAAAGTTTCTTTCTCTTATGCCTACATGCTGCATGCCACATGTGGACGAGGATCAAGGTAGCTCTGGTCCACCATCTTTGGAAAGTAATGTTGATGGGTCTGCTGCGTCATTACCATGTCCGCCACCTACTCGCCGACGCCGTACACCGTCCACTGCAAGTTTCAGCCCTGGCGATCTGTACCTCAACTACAAGTCTTTTGCAAACTCTGGCACCACCTTGTTGCCTCCTACCAGTTTTCTCGACTACTTATTAGAGGCTCGTGAAATGGTGACGTCAACTTTTCTTGCGTGTCAGTGTTGGATTTGGCCTTATGATGGGGAACAGCCTGAACCTGAGGCTCTAGGTCCTTTGGGATCTACCATTACTAATGGCGTCGCACAGCTTGTGAATGTTGAAAATGCTAATACCACAGCACAAGCTTTTGACAAGAGTATTCATCGGAATACTTTATTGCAAACAGCCTTGCGGGCTTCAAGTGAAACTAACGGCTTCAGAACTGAAGGAACCTTCACGCCATTATACGGAGGGACTTCGAAGATCGTATCAGAGGATAATATCATGCCCGCATCTTCTACCACTTCACCAGTTGGTTCCGATGGCAAGGTTTCAACTGAAAAGGAATTTTCGTCCGCACAATGTGATAACGCCAACGAAAGTCGAACTATACGTCCACCAGCTCAACAAACTAATAGAAACGATCCCAAAAATAAGCTTCAGAACTTGCCGTTTTCCTTGCAGAATAATCTACTTGTGACTCCAAATTCCCCCAGTGATGGATTTGGAAGTCCCGACCTTGGTAAAATATACTATGCATTTTACATATCTATTGCACATGGGGAGGAGCGTTTTGGTCTTCCACAGATGGTCAAGCGCTCAAACTGAAATTGTGGATTACTTGTATGTGAAAGTTATTTGAAAATGAAAAGGTACGAGTTTTAGCCAAACACTTTTCATGCAGGAAAAGTAATTTTCAGGGTTCATCCTATGGAAACACTACCAAGTCAACTATAAGCACAATCAAATCACAATTCAATAAATTTAATCATAGGACATTAGCATATTATGCCTAAGAGTTATAAAATATACTGAAAACAATTTCCGTTTTTATTTTCAAATGCTACATACTTATTCATGTTACTTTTCTAGGGCCGTTTTTAAGCATCCTCCTAACTAAACTTGAAAACATGATGAACAATAGCGTCTTCGAAAACTTACAACTGACTGGTGTGATAGCACGGCTTGCCTCCTACCCGCAGCCACTTCTCCGCTCATTTCTTTTGAATCATTCGCTCGTCTTCCAGCCAAGTGTTCGGTCGTTGTTGCAGGTAGGCAATAATTATGTTTTGTAGACGTGCTTATTAAGAGATTACCGATTTTATCTACTAAATATGCCGTGATATTTCAGGTTTTGGGGACCCTAAAGCAAAAATTGGACAGTTTCTTTTACACCGTTGACAACATAGACGATTTGATGAATCGGGCTCGCAGGTACTTAAATTTCAGAGAGGAAAGGCTTTTATTTGACAATGGCAGCAACAAATTGCTTAGTAGAACGGACAGGCGTAACAGCACCCCAGATGGATTCAATAAAGGTCATTAGTTTTACATAGTGTACATCATAATACATTGTCAGTGATACGTTTAATTCATTAATGTTTCTAATTTGCTATAATTAGGTGAAAACAAACGCCTCAGCCTTACAGATAGGCTATTTCGACGAAGTCCAATGACTGCTGGACGCTCATCGAGACAAGATTTTTTGGAAGGAATTCCCAATGACACTGGTTACAGGTCTGTACTAGTTATCCTTACTTAAACCTCAACAGTATAACACTCGTATAATAATTTCATGTGCGGATATTAGGCACCTTAACTACATTTTTATATTTGGTGTGATTTTATTATTGCTGAATGCAGATGGGCACATGATAATGTACATTCTTGGCAATGTAATTGGGCAATGTGTATGCAACTAGCTTTACAGTTCTTCACATGTGCAGTGATACTAGGAATTAGTAAAAAAAAGTAGTTTGGTCTGATGAGAACTTTGCATGTTTGTAATTAGCTTGCATACTAGAAAATAACTCGACGAATATACTGATAATTTTGGTAATTATTACAGATACGTAAAGCCTTCCTCATCTGAAGCTCAAGATGGAAAGTTGGAATCACTTCGTATGAAAAATGCTGTACTTTGCATTGTTGTTTTAGAAGAGTTTTTAAAAGAATTGTCAGCCATTGCCATGGAGCATGCCATTGTATGGGAAGACCATGCAAATCCAGAGCTGATTTGGCAATAGCATGGTATTTGTGTCTCGATGTAATGCTGATGCCAGCCATCTTAACAATTGTTATAATAAACGATCGCAGGCAGGGTAGCTTTAAATTTTGCTAATAAGCTCCAGGTTTTAAGCGTTTTCATAAATGATTGTGTTGTTTTAAGATATTCAAGATCAAATGCAACATTTAAGTGTAAAAATGGTATCTTGTGATAGTCTAGTTCAAATGTTTCATTTGAATTGCTTAAGGTTTTAAAATACTGTACATTTTTGTATAATTTTAGCTTGACAAATTTTTAAACATGCCACACATACACGCATTAAGAGTGTTAATTTGTCAAACTACATTTCTAATGGTAATGTTTTTAAATTATGTAAATAATATGAGAATTATTATAGATAACATCCTTTAATACTAATTTAAAAAGTCTATTTTGTGAATATTTGAAAGGATGTTATTGTGTATAGACTATCTTCTGGTGCTTGTGAATATGGTTCCTGGATTTTTTATACATTTACATTATATATGGAAGTCAAACTTAGTATGATGTCAAATATTTGCCAATTTATGAGCTGTTTTAATTATGAAATCAATATGGATGGTTATTGATATCCAAGTCAGTTTGACCATTTTCTTTTTTATGAAGACATTGCAAAATAATTGAAAATGCACTGTATAATAAAATTGTTATAAGGTGTTTTACTGTGACTTAAAAGTAACATTTTCAAGTTTTCAATACAATACATATACCTTTGCCTAATTTATTGCAGATCAACATGGCATCAACAAGCAAAATAGCTGATATAACTAAGATTTTGGCCTAAACAGAAAATGATTTTTAATCAGATATGTTAGTACATGCAGAGGACAGCAATACTTTTAAAAAAAGTAATATACTACAATATTAGCAGTTAATGTCTGATCAGTGCATTGTGGTTGCACAAAAATTTATGTTGTTACACAGGCTATGATTCTGGTAACTTGTACATGAGATTGCCTATCAAGAATGCTTACTAGGTCAATTAAGCTCAGTTTAAGGTATTAAGGCAGTGTGAAGTTCATAATAATTGTTGTAAACTTAAAAGGAATGTATATTTATTTTGGGTACATCTTTGAAGTTAGTTTTGTGGAATGAAACTTTGATTTTTTGTTTTTGGTGAAAATATTTTATTTGGAATAAATTTTCACAACTGATTAACCTTTAGGGAGTTTATTTGCCAATGTTGAATATTTACATGTATATTTCATTTCGATTATCATAAATTAATGCGTTTCAGATGGAAATGTATGAAACACTGTTTGAACCCAAATTCCTGTTAGGAATGTATTCTTGTTATCCAGTAAGATATTTTCTTGCAAGAAACTGTGCTTTTCGTTCAAATACAGGTGATTTGATTGCAGTGTTGGGTTCATAGAATGGATTTAATGCATACTAAAAAAGAATAAAAATAAATTGCTCAGACTGGACATACGGCGACCAAGCTAAATAAATAAAATTAAACGTTGTTCAGATTTAGCACATTAAATTTTAACATATTAAAAAATTGTACATAAATGAGATTTCTCTAGATTCCTAGATAGTTTTGAAGTATTTCCAAGTGAAATAGGATTTGAGCATATATTTATGGTTACACTGCTAAATACTCACTTTTTCCATATTTATGTTTTATAAAGAAACGAGGCATTTGCAAATAATATAAAATGCCTGATGCACTAGTGGATGACCAATTCAACATGGGAAATATGTATAGTAGTGATAACATTTAAATGCATGCATTTTAGCCTTTCAGTTACTTGCTCAAACCCCTCAAGTGAAATGTCAAATGCATGCTAAACTATAGAATACTTAGAGCAAATAAAAAAAAAAAAACGAACTGAAACGTAAAACTACCTTCACATAAGTTTCATACATCTCCTGAAAAAAGTTCTTAATGCCATCATCATTTTTGGTGTCATGAAGCATAATAAATCTCATACGTGAAAAAGTTAAAGAGAAATTAAATGTACAGGTGTGCAAGTTTTTCGAATTTGTATTGTGATCATGAAAAGGATATGTCCAGCTGTGACAAATGCTGACACGTTCCAATCGTTAAATTTATCAACATTTTTTAAATACATTGCATTTGTTGACCACATGTGCTCATCAACCAAATCCAAGGCAGCATGAGCCACAAATTGGGCGAGGTGGCGATGATCATCTTTCTATGTAATTGAAAAATACATACATGTAATACAAAGGTAGAGTACATGCACATGTCAATTGCTTATTATTAGTGTTACAAACAGTAGTCAGAATGATTAAAAATCAAAATTTGAATATATGAATGCCAACCACAATAGTAGGCAACTATTTCAGGATTATTTTTACTTTCGCTTGTGATTTACATGTACATGTACACTCATAGCACATAAAATAGTAGTTTTTACATTACCTTGGCATCAGTTTTAGTAACTGATGAGAAATCTGTTTCATAAAGTGGATTATCATAATGTCCAACTATTACAAAATAATAATTTACCGCCATGTTGTTCTTAATTTCGGTTCATTTTAAACGAATTTCATCTCAAAATCTGACAGCCATTTTGTGTTGCGAATAGTTGCTGCTAGAGGGCGCTTTTCTTTCCTTTTGGTACTAATGGCGCTGATGTGTTCGTTTTAATAGTCCGCTGATTACCTACGTGCGAACAGTATTCAGGTACGAAATCGTATTTAGTTTCATTTCTAAGTATTTAAAAGCCAGCTTTGCTGCATAATAACTTATTTTTTTAGTTTCTGTTTGCAATGGATCTCTCCACTGGCCTGTAGAATTCTTTGCTTGTATTTTAATTTGCACATCGTCAATAGATTGCAAGCGGGCCAGTGTACTGTTCAGCATGTTTAATTTCAGTGTAATGTGAAGTATTCGGCTGTGTGCTGGGCTTTCTTTTGAATAATTTATATTAAATATGCCACTGCGCGTAAAATCAATGTAGCCCATTACTAATTGTATATGAGCACTTGATTATGGTACCTCACACTACTACTATTTAGCGTGTGAGATTGCTAGTTAAAAATACTTTCTGCTGAAGTAGCCGGCTCCGTATGATGTACAAATACAGTATATATTAGTTTTGAATTTGATGGTGCCGTTGTAATAGGCTTAGTTTAGGTCTGTTACAACAGGGTGGTTTGCTGTTTATTTTGCAAAGTACAATACCGTTTGAGGTCAGAAATGATGAAGATTGCCGAAAAAGTTAGTACATGTAGCGTTTTGTGCTTTGCATTCACGACTTGTAGATATGAAACCAGAGTTGACTATACTCTTTAAAATCTGTCATCTTCACAATGTTCGTTTATCCTGTATGGATATACCATGTAACAAACATTGCTCATGTTATCTTTGTTTAGAATAATTTTCTACATTTTTTCTATTATCCATTGGAATACTTGGGCTCACATGCTATCAACAATAATCTGCATATCCCAAACACGTTTGAAATCCAAACAGGGAAATGCTACAATACCTGTAGAAATCGTATATGACCACTCTCCTTTCATGTAGAGTCAGTTTAGCAGCAAAACAAATGTCGTATTCTCACAATCGCAATGTTATTTGACATTATTTTTATGTTTTCAAGAAGTCAAACTCATAACAATCACTGCTAACCTCGCGTTATGAACGTGGAATGAAGTTAACTGAAGTTAACCAGATTTCGACCTGAAATTATCATGTTATCTTATGCAAAATTTTAAAATACTAGTGCAATTCCAAAGTGCAATTAAAATCATGTGTTTCTCTTTGAGTAAGACCTATTACAGAAAATGGTTTACTGTTCTAGCTGCTAAATTTAAAAAAAATGAAAAATGGAAAGAAATTCCAACTGAAAGGAATTCGTCTATGCAGACAATGAAAACACATAGAGCAGTTTTCCATCTAACAATTTTAAAATAAGTAAAGAAAAAAGCTTTCACGTAGCTACACTTTTATATACAAATATAAAATAATATTTTAAGCATGAGTCCATTATTAATGTGTAGCCTTATGTATCTTGAGTCAAAATTAAATGGCCCATGTCTAAACATTCTTAAACGCCAGTTTTTTTGTTTTTATTTTAAATGTTAGTATAAGTAAATATCAAGTTAGACCTATCAGATTTGTTATCTAAAATTGATGGAGTTAAATGCTATTTGCTATGTTTGGCATTATTTGTTTTAAGCATGGCTGTGTTACAATTAGAGTCGAGTGTGATGGGTAGTAGGCTATTAAATTAAATTTCCCCAGCTTGTCTTTTTCTGTGGACTTTAGCTAGTCTAAATATTAATTGTCTTATTTTATGATTCATTTTAGGTATATAAGTAAAAGCAGTGATGGCTTCTGGTTGGAAAAGTCACCGTGGACGTCATAGTCAAAATCAAGCACCGTCTATTGCTAGACAAACGTTGAATAGTCAGACTGATGGTCTAGATAGAAATGAGGTTCCCCAGCGACCTCCAACTGTTGGACAGGAATTACCAAATAACTTAATACCAGTAAGTTGAGGAAATTATAAAAATACTAATCTACTAGACTGTATATTGCACCCCCATTTCAGTAGCGATGTGACTCAAAAAAAGAAAGATTTTCTGAAATGGTTAAAGCTTGTTTGTGAACTAAACTTGCTTGAACGATACAATTGATAAAGGCTACTCTGCAGTGCAGAATATGGATTATGAATTTGTTGCAATTTATGATCAAAAGCTGGGATGTGATATGATGTTTTGCTGAAAACCACGAATTTTTATTATTTTCCTTGGTTCAATGCTGTCTATTCTAAAACTGGGAAAGGAAGAGGATGTGAAACATAGGCGTAGTATTTTAATTTTAAAACATCATTCAAATAGTTCACTTTTGCAAATTTACTTTCCAAAGGACAGCATTTAATGCACTGAAATTGTCTTTTAAAAGAGTTTATATTTTTGTTCTTTATGCCTTTAAAACAGTCTTAGGAATTGTATTAGAACAATATTTCGATTGAGTCGTTATTTGTTGTGACGTTTAATCAGATAACTGATAAACAAGAACTGAAACTCCCACACACGATTTTTACACACTCTGTATGTATAGGCAAAGTAAACTTAAAAGGACTCTAAATAACCTATATAACAATAGTCCTTTTTTCTCACCTTTCCATTGAATCTTTGTTCAAGAAATGGGATATCATGGTAGATGATGGGCTAATGACTCACTCTTCCTGGTTTTTTTCTGAATCCTCTCAGTCTTCGCATGTTCTTGTATACATAAGGACGTGCACCTGTCACTTTGCTGTTATTCGTAAAACTAACCGAAGTAACAGGATGAACCTTTCGTGCTTGTACTGTATATTGTAAATGATTCTTCCCACCATGTGGTTTTCATAGACTAGAGGTTTTACAAGAGAAAAAAACAACCAAAAAGCACGATTTCTAAATTCAATCTGAAGAATTACAAATTAGTTTAGATTGCATAAGGCATGGATGAGAATAAGAACCGCTGGCTTACTCACACGAGAAGAAAGCGTAAAAAGCTAAAATTGGGTGTACGTTTACTAGTAAGTATTTGTGAAAGCTTCACATTACAATTTATTTTATCTAGTTTTTCAATTTGTATGTAGGTTATTTTTTCAGTCATTTTAAGGCAATTGCTAGTAATAATTCTAATTAATTTGATAAACATTTTCTTGTTTAGACAATACTGAAAGTAAGAATATATATATATAGTATATACTCTAGATTTAATTTTAGCTAATCATTCATTGGCATTGGACTTCTCGAGTGGTTAAATTTAGATTGTGTAATGAGGGCGGTAGACAGTACCTGCTTGAGTTTAAACTAGTGTAGTGTGTATAGAGCGTTTCATCGCCAAGAAATGCAACGCTGAAAATGATATAACATGCGCCAGTTCGATTTGATGAAAAGTTTTCTTGACATTTTTTAGCATATAAATAGACCTACTTAGCTTGTTTAGCAGGTTGGTTTGGGGACATAAGTCGTTTACTCCCATTATCTGCGAAATGAGGGAAGTCAAGTTGGTAGATTTTTCAATATACATGAATTTTGCAGAAATTACTGTATATGAGTCTTTATGCACATGCAACTTATCCCAGATAATTGAGTCAGCGACACAAGAGTTTAAATTCTTGCTTAGAGCAAATGCATGTTGAAGAGCTGTGCCATATTAAGAGTGGGGCTCTTCTATAAATAAACATTGTGAGCCAGATGCCTGTAGTATGTTTAGATGGTAATATACAAGCATGTTGTTGACTGCATTGGGTTTGTTAGTTGGGGAAGACCTAGTCCTAATATTCCATGCATTTGTTTATTGTGAGGTGAATGTTTAAAGGGCTGATTTTAACTACTTCGTGAATCTCTCACGTTTGACAGTCTCTTCAAGATTGGCAATTGGAAACCCGCTTGAAGCAGCCAAAAAATCGAAAGAAAGGCAATTTGGAAAAAATCAAGGAAAAGAAACCAGATGTATCGACCACATCCACTGGTGCCCACTTTGGTCCACCTCCAACCTCAACCTCTCACCGACAAATGCGGGAACATTCGAAGCCCAGGATGAGTGATGCAGAGGTTTGTGGATTGAAATTTATGTATCAATAGCAATATTTGTTTCAAAAGGTTAGCAGAATTCCATTCAACTCATAAAGCATTTAGACAGCTAATAAATAAAGTAGGATTTCTTTTCATAGCTAAGACCAGATAACTGTGTTAAAATTTTAAGTAGTCTCCATGTATGCAGATTGATACCTTGTATTTCAATTTTTTTTCTTCGTAAATGTTCAGTCGACAAGCGACGGTGATGCCAATCTCCAACACAGTTTAGTCCATGGGACTCGGCCGAAATGTGATGCAATACATAAAATGGAGAGTCATGCAGGGGACTTTAACGTAGAAAGGGAAGGCATTGCTGGAAGTTCAAAAATCAATTCAATGAAGAGGGTTGGTTACTTTTTTAATTCTTAAAATTTCCAGAATTTCGAGCTCGAGGAGAGTTGTGGTTGCTAAGACTTATTTCTTCCAGCTCGACACCAATCAGATTTCTGGGAATTTGGTTCAAATAAGAGAGTACATAAAGCAAGTTAATACATTAGTGGAGCCCCTAGAAATCATTGGCGATCCGGTACTTTTTTCTTCAGTGCAGTTTACTCATTTTTTGCGTTCATTTTTATTTGAATGAAATTTTACATATATGGTCGCAGGCCGATTCTGAGAAATTGGAAAAGCTTCGCAAAGTTCGCTTTGGCTTATTGGAAAACGAACGAACTTTAGAGGAATTATTACAGCGAGTCTCGGTGAGCATCGTTATAAAATTTACTTGTCAGCTTGAGGGCGTGTTTCAAATTAATATATTAAACACTTTTATTACTCAAGATTCTGCAGAACGAGCCAGTGCAAAGAGATGGATCTAATTCTGACGCAGATTCACTCGTTTCGGCTCAGGGCAACACATTAGCACATGTCGATGGAACTTCTGGGATTTCCGATGCAAGCGGAGTAAGTTGAAGTTGTAATCTACAGTCAAACTTAAGTCCAACTTACAAAAACTACAATTTCTTCAATTATAGGATGACGCAGATGATGGTGAGGATGAGGCTAGTGATTCATATGAAAAGCGAAACGAACTTCTACGAAAAGTGGCCGAATCACAATTAAAGGTTCGTGATCCTAATTGTGTAGATTTCATCGCTGTCTTGCAATTGCCGATTATCATTGCGCAGTTTTGCTGAATTCCTTTGCAGTTAAAAGCCTTGCAAGGACAGCAGGCCTTGTTGGTTGCATTGCAGCAGCAAGCCGAAACCCGCTTGGCACAAGCTCGTACGTTTCACGATCATTTAACGAACAAAACAAATGAGAACGAGCAAGCTGAGCTAACAGTTGATGAATACTATGCATCCAACGTTCTCCAGAGAGACCTATTAAATATTGAACAACGATTGTCCTTGCTTCAGGATATCCATAACAACAAAGAAAGGGTTAGTTTTTTTGGGGGGATATTTTGATTAAGAAATTGCACATCATCATTTCTAAATTTTCTAGTGATATTTGAGCAGATTCATTTAATACTTTCTCTTCACCGCTAATTATAGGGCCACTCGCCATCTCGTTCAGTCGATGGCGAAGCATGGCGTCCTGAACCTGATGACCGAGGTCGTGATGTTCAGCGCCTCGAACTGCAAAACAAGTTGCAAGATTTGCAGCACAAGAAAAAGCAGATGGATGAAATGCTTAAAGAACTCTCAACGTTGCGCGAGGTTAGAATGCAGGAGGCTCCACATATAAGTAAGCATCCTTATAATTTAGTCGTTTTTATTTAAGGAGCCAATATCTACGTAAAAAATCGACAATGTCGTTAGGTGAGATTTTTGAAAGAAAATAATTTTTATTTACAGATGGACATGAAATCAATGGTCAGAATGACAAAAAGCACACGCTTGTCACCAAAGACTCGGTAGCTGCTGCTCAACAAAGTTTAAAATCTGTCGAAATTACTGACAAAATGAGGTAATAAATGATTTTTTAAAAGGTATGAATGACCAGGAGCATCTCTTTTAAATGTAATTCTTGCTTAGGAAATTGGAGGAAATGAAAAGCTGGCTTCACAACATGGAAGACATTGTTTATAATTATCATTCAGAACAAGGTGCCAGTGAAAATCCTCCTGCTCAATTACAGCTTTCGCGTGCTGTGCTTTCCGAATTTCCTTCTTTTGAACAGTCCAAGTATGCCTGGTTTAAATGTTCACATATTATTGATTTGAGGTTGAAAATCAAATGTCTAAAGTTGTTTTGTTGTTTACCTTAAGCGTACCTGTGGGAAATGTGCAACACAGGCCGAAGAAGGGAAGAAAAACGAAAACTGACAATCTCTCTCGGGAATTAAGCAATGAGTGCATTGCAAAACTTCCTGCCCACTCAGTGCTGCCACACATGGAAGATAATCGACGGAGAGAGTCATTTGTGGAAGAAGGCGATGATCATGATATGGATTTTCAGGACAAGGCTAGGTATCTCTCAAATAATAGCTTTTGATAAATATCATTGCGGGTGAAATTATCATTGTCATAAAAAAGAGATAAAAAGTAATAAGTTCTATTTTGCGGGATTAAGAACTAAATTATTTATTAGTAAGATGAATTATTGAGATTGTTTCCCTTAAGCAGGCATGGTTGTTACTAAAATAATTTTCATTCTGAATTTTAACGCAGAAAAATTCACGCTGCTAGAACTAAGTTGCAAAAGCTCCAGAATTTGTTAACTGCGGTGCAGCAAAGTCAACAGTCTGGTGAATTCATGAGTGCTGAACTTGCAGAGCAGTTACTGAGCTCTATCGATAATGATGAAGGGGCAGCAGTTTCTAACATCAGTAACACTGCTAGTTCATTGGAGTTTCATGACCAGAGGTATTTAAATTACTCCTCTTTGGTGCATTATTCCTTCAAAGTGCACTTCTTTATATGATTCTATGTGGCTAGATTGCCACTACATCAGTATGACAGTGGTGCCCAACGCATCGCTAAAGTTAACTCCAAGTCGGCACTCGTTAATCGGTCGGAACTGCAGCAGCAGGAGAGAGTATGGGCAGAGGAAATGAATGCAGCCAAGGAAGATCGGAGCAGGCGCAAGTCGAACTCCACACGAGAAAGCATTGGGTCTGCATCGAAATTGCCTTCATCTAATCAGGAATTGTGGCTGGAAATGCGCCACCAAATGGCCTTGCAAGAGGAACTGCAGCAGCGTAGGCGGGAATTAGAGAGTTTAATGCAGAAGGATGCTAGCAAAAATTATTTATTGAACCAAGACAATCATAGTGAACAGTTATCTGCATCAGCGAAATCGGAACCCTTGTTGGTGGCTGCAAGCATTGGTGCTACTGATTTGACGTCTGCTGCAACCTGGGGTGGGTCTTCAGTTGACAATGGTGCTCGCGAAAATGAAAGTCAAGAAGGCCAAAATGAGCGAATCGACGATGAAGGTGAGTGATATATATTTGGTCTGCCATTTGGTTGAGCCTCTTTAGAATATCTATTTAGTATGGTCGTTAAAATAATATAGTGACTGAAATGTTTTCACGTTGTACAATTGTTATATTACGTGATATTGACAGTATGTGCATGAATCGAGTTTAAATATTTATTTTCATTAATCCATTGTTCTTTACATTAGAATATTCAAGTGAAGAAGCTGTCGAGCAGGTGAACCCAACAGCCATCCCAATGGCTTCTAATGAAAGCTGCCTTTCTAAAACCAAAAATTGTGCAACTCCTGGAAGCCATGGTGAAGCAGAATCATCAGCCTTTAGCATCCCAGATTCTAACAGGGCTTCCATCGGATTAGTTGGCGCTGGTAATTCAGTTTTTTTTTGTTACGAAATGTAAAGCGCAGCGTAATCTGCTGATTCCATACTTTGATTTTGCCGTTGTTCAGATGGTGTTCACCCGCCGCAGATAAGCAGTACTCAGACCAACAATGCTAGGGTGACGAGGCAACAGCTTGAACGAGGTCATGCGCAAGTGAGTTGAAAAAGTTGTTTAATTTTGATATTGAAATCATCACTGATACCACCAATATGGTTTAATCCTTTGCAATCAACATTGTAGGAACATGCCAACAATTGTGTTCATGATGAGCATTTAGGATATGATGCTACCTCGCTCCCCATTTCGTTAAATCTACCATTGCATGCGAATGCGCCACAACAACAAATGGAAACGGCAACGCTACTTTGCCAAACCATTCTGAGAGATCAGCATATCTTATCTGGGCTCACTCAGCAGTCTCCGCAACCTGGTGTTGCTGGTACAACCGGTAAGTACCCTTCAGGCAACTTTGTTTAAATTCTAAATAATGTAGTTACATCGTTGCATTCGTTTCTTATTTCAATTACAACTTCTTTTTAGTACCACTATCTCCTGTAAATGTTCCAGATATGTTTCAACTACATCATAGCCAAATGGTGCAACAGCAGCTGTTACTAAGTTTGTCACACTGTTATCATCTGCTCTATCTGCAGCATTTGGAAATGCAACGGTTGCGACAGGTTAGTTTGCAGTTCATAATGCCCAGAAAAATAATAGCTTTACTGTAAATGCATGCAAAAATTCAAATTAAATATATTCTTTTGTGCTAGGCTGAAAACAGAAAAAGCATTTAGAAGCATTTAAAAAGTTTAATTTTGGCTGAAGTAAACTTGATATACAAATAGAAATTTTTAGACTGTTTAGTTTCTAGTTTAATAGTTTGGTCTCTCTCTCTTTTCCATTCAGACGATACAAACTGCTGTTCCAAGTGGAATTCCATATTCCGATCCATCCTACCCACTTCCTCAAACTCGGAATCTCATTAACACCTGTGAAGGATCCGACTGCCAAAACCATCCAGTTCAGCCACAATGGCATCTGGACAACCCATCTATGGCACGTCTCTCAATGTCTTCCGGGTCATCTCATCCTATGCACCACTCGCACCCACCTGTTGCCAACGATACACCTGTGCATGGATCAACTACGGAGACGTTGAATAATCAGGTGCCACCGGGAAACCGGGCCAATAACTATTGGGACAACTTTCGCAGTTATTCCAGACAAAACCTATTATCTTCCACAACTCTTCCGAATAAAAGTAATGACTGTCCAGGTGGTCATTGCCAAGGACTACCGCAAAGGCTGTCTACTTCTGTCCCCATTCAAAATGTGAAACAACCTTTGCACAGTGGCTATTCTCATTTCTTGCAAATGCACGAAGAAAGCCAGCAAGGAGAAAGCGCATCTGGGCCCACAGATGGGTTTTCCCACACTCGTGGAGCTGAAAATAATGCAAGGTTAGCTGGTTTTTAACTTTAATTGGAATCACACCTGGAAACCTGTATGTCAAATACTTGTATTTTCTCATCCTGCATCTTTTTATTTTTTTCCAAAAACGTTTTGTAACTCACTCACTAAAAATTTTCAATTGCATGCTCCTAACCAAAATAATTCTTGTTGACATAAAAGACGAATAAATGCTACTTTTTTGTCTAAATAAATTCTTCCGGATTAAGCAGTGACTGAATTCCAAATATTCATATTTATTTTAGGTTATCTCATGTTGGATCTAGGGGTCAGCTGGAGGTTGGGAGTGTTTTACAAAATGCATCCAAAGATAAAATCAATAAGGATCTCGGAAGCTTATGTATGCTCTTGTATTAATTGAGCAGCCAAGGTGTACGTTTATTCCTTAACACTGCGTTTATGGTTTACTTACAGCCTCTACCCCGAATGTGTTGAAAAATCGAGGCAATTTGTCGCCAAATCCAGTCCTACCTGTGGCTCATAGCGCACCATCCCGCTCCCTTCAAACTGGCACTTTGTGCAAAGTTCCAATAAAAACTGGCTGGAATAAAACTAACACTGTTACGAGAGAAAGGTTTTTATTTTGAAATGTGCATTTTTATTGCTGCTTAAATGTTAAGCTTGCCCTGTTAGTTCATGTAGCAATTTGCTTTTGTTAAGGTGCATGACAAACGACAAGGATGCACCGTTTAACCCAGCCCATCCTGTGGAGGAGTCCGTATATGGTGAAGTCTCCAAGTTAGTTTCCCAGTTTGATTCCAATCCACAGTATCTGATTCGGCTGTTGAAGGAGCTCCGCAAGCTCAATTCTGAGAAGGCTGCTCGAAACGCTATCCGGGCTTTGCACGATGTATCCTTGACAACTCCTGGGCGAAATCCAGCGGAACCAGGCAACACTGCCGGCTCTGCCAAACCATCTCACCATCCAACACCGACGCCTTCCTTTGGTATGACTGGGGGAGTGAGGCCACGCCAACCTTCGCGAGAAGACTCTTCTTCATCCGAGGGGAACGAAGCAGTGGTATTATATTTCTGATTTTAGTGCTTTTATAAACTTTATAACCTAATACCAATTGATCTCTTTTCTAGCAGTAAAGTTTACTTTATTAAAAAATATACTTTAGTAATTTAGACACTAATACCGCAATATTTACTCTTGCTAAATCTTTACAAAATGTAAGACTATTTTTAAAACGGAACCACCAATCCAAAACTAGTACTATTCAGCTGTTGAAAGGGATAGGTGGTAGTTAATATAAAATATAAATTATCAATGTATCTTATTATGCAGCCACATAATGTGAGAAGTAAAAAAGGTGGACGTCACTTTCAGTTTGTCAATCCGAGAACGTCTTATGATGTCGTTAATCCCTCTTTGGGTTCTTTCTACAATGAACCTGCTCCCGATGGCAATAATGTTGTTTTAACTTCATACGGTGAAGTTGGGGATTCTAACTGTACAAACTCTCGGGTTAGTACACCATTTCTTTGATTGTCAGCATGCAAAGTTGTACGGCATAGCAGGAGAAAATGAACATGGCATCATTTTTTTTCTATTTATAGCACGAAAAATCTGTGCAATGTGAAAGAAAGCCTGATGATCCCTCGGTTCAAACAACGGATTGGTCACTCAGCAATATTTTGTCACCTGCAAATAGACAAGCTAACTCTGCATCAGAAGGGGCTAGTAGCTCTGCCCGAGAAAGTGAAGTCTCCACTTCAGATGTGCCGGTATTACCACATTTTCCCTGTTCACTATTTGTGAACAGTAACAAAATTGTTAGCGTGGTTTTTCTCATTCCAGTGCACACGCTTTAATATGCTCCAGCTGGAAAAGCAAATGCATGGCATTATGCTGTCAGTTGCCTCATTCATCGCTAATTTTTCCCAAAATAACTGCAGTCCAGAATTAATGGCTGCAATTTCGTCGCACATCTTGGTTCGTGTACTGCCTACATTGCAAAATACAAATCAGGAAACATGGAGCTTCATTCCTGGACAAATTACTTGTGTGGTCGATAGCATTCTGAAGAAGTATCAAGGAAAAAGGTTAGTGGATGAATTAACATCCGAATATATAATCAAATACAAGCGTGTTTGTACTAATTTTTTGTTTACTTTAGGATCATTGACTGTGAGGAAGCATTGTTAGCTGAACTATCTGAGGTCCTTTTTAATGAACTCGCATTTCTTCAACTAATGCAAAACATGGATGGTAACAGTGCTCAAGCACAGTCTCAGAAATTTCACAGCATTGTTCAGGTTAGAAATTAATTGCACTTAAGAAAACAACAATAATTTTAAAACAACTTTTTAATCAGAACAGTATTAATGTATTTCAAGCACGTTAAAATGCTTTGTCGTCTAGCCCCCTTTATGTTTTTAACGTTTAACAATGCAGGTATTACTTTTACTTGTAAAAACTAAATTTAAAAATTTGACCATAAGGAGACATTTTTATTATGGAATTAAAATTGAATTGGAAATGAAATTACACATGCAAATCTGTTATAAATTGTTTCAATTCAACTTTTCACAGAAGTTCACCTGTCAACCACATGAATACAAAAATGGATCAGATACGTGCTCAGGAACGACTGGCGAGGATACTGTTACTGAAATGAAGTTGCCAACTAACTTACTGTCTGCCTCTTCTTCATTATGCTCTGCTGCCCACGCGGAAGCAACTGATGCTGACTTGATGGTTATGGCACGACAAGGTGATGATGAAGATAATGACAAGGTATGTTTTCTTTGTTTGTATCATTCGAAATATGTGCTCATGCATTTCCGTAATAGCAGTTATTTTCCAAAATTGAAGATTCATGAAGATTTCAGCTGCGATATTCCTGAAGCTTGTGTAGGACGTGGAGTTGCTGGAGGGGTTCCTTCTTCTGTAGCATGTGAAGAATCTTCGTTTAGGTATGTTCTCGAAAATTATGAAAACGTTTGGAACTGGGCTTTTTTTTACAAGAGAACTGAGATTTCATTTTCGTGTGTAGAGCATCTCCGCTGCACAACAATTCCATGCATTTAGATTCTCACTCGCTTAGCCCTCTCCCATTACCTGATTTGGGAGCTCTTGCAACTGCCGCTGAAGGCCAAGGAGAGGTGTGTGCACTTGTTCTGTCACAGGTTTTGTTTTATTGTTCGGAAACGAAATAATGGAGAGATTTTTTGTAATGTTGTAAAAATGAGAAAAAAACGAAATTTTGCAGGCCCACTATTTTGATCGGGAGGTCGAACTAGAAGAAGGGCTAGGCGACACTCAAGATCTTGCTGAAGCTGATCAAAGTCAAGGATACATGGAGGCAGAGAGTGCTTTGGATGACGTACAGGAAGAAGAGAATTTTCAAGCTTGGGGTGTTGATCATGCTTTAATGAATGGTGGCGTCGACTGCACCGAAGATGATCAACACAACGAAGACGATCCTTTGGGAGCCGCTGGAGGAGTTTCCAATTTTGTTGCTGTGGAATTGGTAGGAAATATAGCTCATCTTTCTTTTTTCAGGGAAATTTACTGATAGCTTAAAAATAATTTATTAAAAGAAGTTGGCCTCATACGTTTGAAAGAGCAGTTTTTACTGAAAACATTGAATTGAGGCTGCAACCAATGTTCAAATGTGTGTAGTGTGTATGTAACTAATACCGTGCATGGAGAACTGGTTACTGTGGTCATAACACAACATTTTGCTTGTAATGATTTGTAGATGGAAGCTCAAAGAGCTGGACCTGAATTGGGGCTCGATGAAGTGCCTATAAAGTTAAGAGATGGAGCTGGTTCAAGAAATGCGACTCGAGACAGAGGCAAGGAAGATGGAAACAAACAGGAACATCCAGAACATGGCGACAGTAAAGGCAGACGATCTGGCGGTACCGATCATGGGGCTAAGCTGTAGTTCTGTAGTTACATCCATTTTGCATAAAACAGGAATGCGGCGATTCAGTATTTGTGTTGAAATGAAAATATAACAGCTTTAGCACTATTAGTACTTATACTTGTTTTTAATGCGTTAGCAGTTCTTTAATTTGTTTGTAGTGTTTCGTATAATTCGATCCTAATATGTCCATTTATTTGAAGATATGTTAATGTTTCGGTCTAATTATGCTGTTCTTGGACTTGAAATGCTTGCTTGAAACTTAAGAACCCATTTTATTGCGCTAAATTATCGATTTTCTCTGATTAGTTGACAATTTAGGGTTAAATTGTAAACATTATTATGGTGCATTTGCACTACCTGTACGATCAGTTTTTTATCCTTTATTTCAAGCAAGTATTCAGTCGTTTTTATGCCAGTTCACAGATATATATATACCTTGCTCTTAGCCATTTCATCTATGAGTTTTCCTGTCAGGAAAATTCCCAAACAACAATTTCAGTTATCTATAAATGAATGTGAAACAACTTATGTTAACTCTCAAAATTGATATATATAGTATTTCAAAAGTTGAAAAAGTGAAAAAAATACTTTGACCATATTTTAATCACGAGTTTATTTTCCACTTACTGATTCTTGCATGCCAGGATTTCTAGTCAGTGCTCACAGTTTGGAGTTCATCTCACAGAGTTTGGTCTTTTTGTGCTTTTTGGAAAATATAAATGAAGAGTAACGTTGAATTTCATTGAATTATGAGATGCTCGTATATTTATTCTTAGTACCTTGCGGTGTCATGTACTGTATGTATCCATGCCAAACATTTAAATTGTACGTGTATATTAAAACGTGGTATAAGGACTGTTCAAAAGTATAATTTAAGTGTTGTTTTGTCAAATTTTTGTGTTGCTCAAATAATCTTCTTATATTTTGAATCAGAGGAAACAATGCAATTCCGAAAGCCAAATAATTCGATCGAAATGGGTGTTAAAAATAGAAATACATTGGTTTTATGTTTATTCAGAGACATAAATCAATCAATGGTAATTAACCTAAGCTGCCTCTACTGTATTTATTGTGTAGGCTGTCTTTGATGAATCGTTCCGAATAAAAGCGCGAAAAAATGGACTACATAATTGATGATGCTGGGGGCGGAACCTCTCTGCCAAGAAAAGGGGCGGTCTTTATTTGTAGCCCTCCCACATGATGACGTCACAATGCACCTTCGGTTGACGTAACTGGCTTCTCGGCTGGAGCTGGCAGGCAACTGGCAAGGTGCCAACCTTGACACCTTGACAAGGTGTTGTATGTGTCAAATGTCATGCACTGTGTTTTGAACTTTAACGTTTAATCATATTGGAATTTTTAAGTGAGTATTTATGTGATGTTAATGAGATGTGTGCATGATTATCAACATGTATTTTTCGGGAACCTTCGCAAAATCACATACACCAAACTCCAGTAAAGTTAGCAAAAGTTTTATTGATGTGATCTCACAGAGGTTTCTGTTGTAAGATTCGAACTTTATAAATGTAGCAACATCGTGTTAGATTTCATCCAACAAACCTATGTCGCGAAATACTTTAATGTGTTTTAAAAGTTGAAGAAACTGGCTAGTAGACTGAGTAGAGGGATTATGTTTTGGGCGCCATCAGGTTTGGCATGTATCTTGAAATTGCTGGTTGCTCAACACATAAAGGGTTTTTTTTGTGTAACTTATAATTTCTTAGTGCCATCTCCAACAGTGCTGCGAATTAAAAATGAAATGCATTTATAATTATTTATATGTATATATGTGTAGTAAACTGACGATTTCAAAGTTTTATTAATGTATTTAAAATTGCTAATAATTCTTTTTTCACTTTATTACATGTGGACATACACTTGTAGCAGATTCCATGGCAATGTCAAATGCTGTGGATGGGGAGGAACGTGTTCCTGGTCACGAGCTCGAAAAGACGAATTTTCAGTTATTAGAAATGTTCAGTGAGCCGCTTGCAGGGCATTTAACATCCGAGTGTCTTCGCTTAAACTCAAGAACTGGTTTGGAACACGAAAATAATGATCTTGATATAGACAAAGATGAACAATTCGAAATCAGCAGGCTTTTGCAAGTAAGATCAATGTTAACACATTACAGATAAGTAAATATTCGACAATTGAAACCACTCATAACATCGGCAGAAACGATTTTGTTTTCCATTTAGGCATTTGGTGATTTTGGTGTGAATCCCTCCACATCTCAATTAATTGAGCTGCAGAATAAGCTGTCTGTGAATGACAACAATCTTGTGAAATTTGGAAGTAAGATTTTGCAGACCATTTCATAAAAGTGGATTTTACCATTATTTGGCTGTAATATAACTTCAATTTATTTAGATTTTGTTGAAGTTGTTAAAGATGTTTTTCATAAAGAATTGATTGAGAACATTGTAAGTTAAAAGGATAAAACCTTTTAATTCAAATTTTATATTTATAATCTGAGATTAGTTGTATGTTTGATCATTCTTGATAGTTGAATATACTTAGTTTTGCAAACATATGTGTATTTAAACTTTTTCAATTTCTAGAAATGTCATGGCTTACAACTGGAGAACTCTAAACTCAGGGAGGAAATAATAATTCTGAAGGCAATGCTTTAAATTAACTAAGTATTTTTTTATTCCCTTTTTGGTTATTACACACAATCAATGCAACAATTTATCATTACACTTTAGAGGCAGTTGAATTGTATGGAAAAGGCTTGCTCATGTATCGAAGATGACCTTTTAACCACCCGAAAAGTAATTTATCCAAAACTGCTTTCAGTATTTTTCCATGTGCTAGAATTTGTAACGTTTATTATTTTAGGAGTTGCAATATTTAATTGAATGCATAAGGAAATTAAAGGGCAATCAGATGGTTGAAATAGACCACAAGAGAGAGACTGTTGCTGATTGTGAGCATGTTAGCAATCCTTGCATACATCAGGAATCTGTTGTAAGTTTGTCAAAATACAAAAATTGGAAGAACTTTCATTGGTACATGTAATTACTAGATATGTGAGTAGTAATGCCTACTGATTTCCATTTCAGGTAAACACCAAGAAAAGTAACCCTGACATGTGTAAGGAGAATAGCTGCCTTAAAGAAGAAATTAGAAAATTGCACACTTCAAGTTCAGTTTTTAAAGCCATCAGCTACAAGCTACTCTTCTTTTTGGAGGTTTGTATTTTCAAGTTTGTTATTTGGCCATCTTTTGTTTTGCGTGATAGGTACAACAGCTATTATTTTATTTTGACAGGAATTACAGCCAAAATTAGTGGAGATACTTCACACTCCAAGGTAAGGAACTAATACTTACATTTATTATAAGGTCCCCACCCATGATGAGCAAGTAGAAATGCAATAATCGTTTATGATTTTTTTTCCCTGATCATGCACTCTGGATAGTGGCTAAATATTCAATTTCCAAGGAACGTCGAATATCTTATGTGTTTAATGTTTCGCAGTTCTAAAAAATGGTTTGAAAACAAGCGTGAATTCTAATGTATTTCAGACACAAAGTTGGTCGATCATTCAGTTTGTATAGAAATATTGCTTGTGGCAACTGTACGCAATGCAGTACAACTCATCCTCGAGGGTCTGTAGCAAGAGCAGCATCTGTGTCCACCCCTATGAAGGGTAATGTGAATTGTTGCGGTGTATTGATTTTTAATTATTGAATGTTGACTTGTATTATAAATAATTTTATAATTTGATTAGGAGATACGTCTGAAAGACAAATGAAGCAAATCGATTATGACACCTTATATGATATGACTAGGAAGATGAAAGATATTCTTATGGTTTCAAAAGAAATGCTGGAAATCGAATGCAAGTATTATTTTAATTTTAAAAGTTCTATACAAAATTGGAGTTGTGGTGCTGCCATTTCAGTCACCATTTGAATTGTTTTCCTCATAATTTTGCAAGTTGTTGTTCAAAGAATGGTTGTATACTTTTCCTATATTTTTGCTAACAAAGTGTCTACAACTACACTATAGTTACAAAGAAATACTATTTTGATTTCATTGTAGGTCATGGAAGGAAAGATAAAGAAATTAAGCCTCAAAGCATAAATCCTCTTTGGTGAGTGTGTGCAATTTAGGCTTCCAATAAATGGTATTGACATTTCAATGTTTTGCCAACAAATTTTGATAATAATTTTGCTTAATTTAAATTAGTTTCTCCAATAAGCCAACGTACAGAAATCCATTGCACGATCTTCCCCCTAAAACTACTGTAACAATCATGTCTAGGGTGTGAGTTTGAAAGTGAGGTAAGATATCACATTCTATTTTATAAGGGTTGCCATATATGCCATCAGAGTGGCCCATCGAATTAGTAACGGACAACTAAATTGTACTTTACCGTGACCCTTGCGTCCTGCGGTTCTGTAGTAATAAACGATTGCACCTTATACTAGATATTTTTGAGATTCTGAAAACCACTGAAAGTTGACATGCCTATTATATGCCTTTCAATAGAAAACATTCCCAAGTTCCAGTAGACATTTCAACAACTTTTTCAACATATTAATATTTAGTTTTAATAGTTTACAAACATTTATCAACAGTGTATAAAATGTTACTGGCAGGTTAACAGTCTATAAGTTATAACAAGATTATATAGTGTATGCAGGTCATGAAATTTTGGTTGGATGCATGCTGGTTATTACTATGTTAAAGAAACACTGCACATGTAGAACAAATATATATTTTTTTAAATAATACTTTGAATGGAATGACATGATTTTTTTCACAACAGCCATATATATTTGGAATTTTCAACATTCAATATATACATAATGAATTGATGGCTGTAATAGGCACACTTGTACAAAGAATTCAATTCGGTTCAACTCAGTAATCTTAAGTCAACAAAAATATGCCATGTGGTAGGGAGTTAAAATCCATATACCAAATTTACTAGGTATTTACCATCCCATCTGAGTGATCACTAACATCGTTTCTAAATTGAATTACAACGTCTGATGGGATGCTGAAAAATACTAATATAAATCGGATTTAGAGAAGAGTTCCAAAATTGGAAAAGAATACCAAGTTCGACCACCTCTCCTATTATGAATTGTTGGCTTTGAGGTGGTTATAAATATTTTTTTAGTTACTTTCTATGAACTTTATGAAAACATCTGGACATAAAATCCAACAACCTATTAATAGCAATTATAGCATTCCACAGCTGAATTGACATCATTGCCAATGCATATCTTATTACAAAATTAAAACAACGATTAGCAAATAAATGGATTTTGAACACTGACGATGTCTTCGTAATTTTTCTGTACAATGCTTTAATGTTGTAAAACGTTTTAGTAAAATAGGTGGGTGTTACTAATTATATTACTGTAAATGTTTTAATATAAAACATTACTTTCTGATAGTTGAAATGACACTATATAACATGGATATTAGTTTCAAACTGCCATGGAATTAATGATGAATATTCATGTGTAACTACTCTAATATGGAATCATCTATGTTGCAGTTTTCAAGAAAAGATATATTCAAATTTTTAAGGAAGGTTTCATTCTCGCATGAGTTAAAGAGAACAAAACATTGCTGTTGATACTTGTTAGACATTATCAAGTGATAATGTTATCATGTTATATTGAAGGACATAATTTTGACACCAAATCTGAGGTGAACAGATTGCTGATTTGGTGTCAAAATTATGCCCTTCAATGAAGAACATATTCACTAGATAATGTGTGTCTAAATATGCAAAATATTGAAACTTGTTAAATACTTAACTAAAGTTGCATTTGATTCAATCTATGATCATGGCAGTAAGGTTTATGTAACTTGACATTACTTTGGAATTTTTGAAATATTTAATAAAAGTTAGTTGGAAATATTAACTAGTTACCAATTAAATCATGGCTATCTAACATAGCCAAATCGAATTAACTTAATTGGGTTCTAGGAAATGTGATTCTTGATTCGATAAGTTAAAACATGTTTTGAAGTAAAACGTGTCTGGTATTTGTTAATGGGTCAGTTTCATCTTATTGGTTCAGATTCAATCTGACAATCTGCCACATTTTCTTAACTAGGTGTCACGTCTTGGAGCTTTGTTTTCAGTGATTCATTTTCTAGCCGCAAAGCTTCCATTTCAATTTTCAGTACATAATTTTCCTTCTCTAGAAAGGCAGCTCGCATTACTATCTGGTTTTCCTTGATTCGGCGAGCATCTCTCGATCTCTTCGCAGCTATGTTATTCTTTAATCGCTGTGCCCAGTAGTGATCGTCTTTCATGTCATTTGGCACCAACTAATAAAGAAACGCACGAGGTTAAAATATGTCTTCCAACATTTCATTATTTGAGTACAAATGCACACCTGCTGTAATTTCTGTGCAAATTGTGTGGTGCATCATATTTTGTCTTTACTAACCTGTTTTTTACATTTCTTGAACATGGGTTGTGGCTTGAGTTCATTATCTGTAAATTTCTTATTGCTAGGATCAAAGTCTTTGCCAGGAAACGTTGCCAAAGCTAAATCGTCAGGAGAGAAGCATATTTCAGATTGTAACACCTTTTTAGGCCCATGTTTTTTATGCACGTGCAAATTATCATGTATGTTTTCTGGAAACAGACAATGAATAGCTTATCAAAAGTATTGTTCTTTAATCTTCAAATTCAGAATTTAAAAATATCAATAAGCACTGTTGACAAACTGAAAATATATTTACATGTGTTTAATTTCCTTACCGGTTTTAGTATTAGATGCGTTGCTACTGTCATTAGATGATGTGCGGGAACAACCTTCATCTTCAAAGGTCCCAGCATTCCTTTTCCTACTTTTTCGGCCAGAACCATTCCTGTCATTGGCTTCCTTATCATCGAATAAATCATCAAGATCCATGTAATCAACCTTAAAATCGTCATCAAAGGGAAGGGTTTTGCTCCACAATGTTGGTCCCAAAAACGCCACCGTTGCATCAAAATTCTCATTCCATTCTTCCCCCTTTTTGTCATCTTGACATTCGTTTTCTGAAATTTCAATTGTAAAATCAAACAATTAATACATTATAGGCCTAATTCTATGAACTATTTAAAATGTAAATTTAAATGTCAAGAGAGACCACCCCTTGATTGTTATTTTCCTGACTTCCCCCCCTCCTCTCGTAACGTTGGTATCGAAACGGTTTTACATTTTTTTAGTTGCTATAATCAATTCGTTGATCATCATCAATCAATTATGCATAAATTTGTGCTAAATATACATGCATACTTTATGCAGTATTAGGGAACGTTTGTGTGTGACTTCAAAAAAAAATGGTCTTAGGAATTACGTTTCTGAGCTATACATATACAGTAGCGATGGTCCTATATTAATACTTCAATAGTCAATACTTCATTTTAATGCAAGCATTGAAGTTAATCAATTGCGAGTTAAAATTGAAGGAATGTGGTTTTCCTTGCGGTTTTTGGTTGTCTTTTTTATTGCATTTGAATGCATTTAAAAGTCGTCAATGGATTAAATTACAAGATCTAATTATTAGTCCCACCAGCCACAAGGCTTCGTTTTCCTTTTGGAAGGATGCCATCTACGTTTTTACTCACTTTGATGCATTTTTATTTCCAAGCTGACGCAAATAATTCTTGTCAGAATATATACATGTATCTATAGAAGAGGCTATTTAGGGGCTTAGTGGATGATGGCCAGGTTTTCGTAGTTTGGCATCTTTCCGCTTTTTGAATGACAAGATGCTGGTTGTGTTACCGCGACGTTTATTATCTTCATCCAGCTAGCATAAAAATTCAGCAGATGATGGCATACTGTGCATGTACAGGTCATTAATCTTCTTTGGTCTGTAGCATGTCATTGAAAAATGTCCGTATACATGTACTAGGTTACTGAGGTTACGTAAATTTCATGAATTAATTATTGTTTCTTTTGACTGCAAAAATATCCGCGCTTTTATTAAGTTTGTATTAATTCGATATTTCCAATTTAAAAAAATCGGTGTGCTGAACATGGCTTTACCTTTTGTGGACGCAGGTGATTAGCTGAAGGAATAATATATTTGTTGTGTAAATTAATGATGCTCAGTGAATTTCAATTGGTGTAACTCGTGACGTATTATTTTACAAAAAAAGAAAAGCTTCCTATGTATGTACATGTAATTCTAACAACCAAAAAAATCAAGGCTTTTTAATCGCCTAATTATCACTTTGACAATTAAGCCGAAGCATTTTATCACGCAATTCAATGTTGTAATTTTAGTAGTAATGAAGCTATAAAAGTTTAAAGTAATGCGGCAAATTTTTGCGGGGATTTCTCTTGTCATTTGTTTTTACTTTTATATTCCTTTCCATATTGAAGGAGATTTAACATTTTATTTCATTATACATATGCTATATATATGACAATTCTGCGCATATTATGTAATTTTTTTGCTATATTTCAAATCTCAGCTCTAGTCACTACTTTCTTAATATCCCCTATATATGGTAAATAGAAGTTGTGCGCCTTTTATTAACACGAAGTCTCGTAGAAACGTTCTGAATTGCAATACTCAGTCACATTCTTATTATTCTAATGAGAATGAGAAAAAAACATGACGTCAATATCATATCGCCCTCATTATGGCAAAAATGATATAGGCTTATTTGATGCACTAAATGCAGCCTAGGCCCTATATAGCTATCCTCATTATGCATTATTATTGCAGATATTTTGAATTTGTGACGTACGGTAAAAGATCAAATAATCAATAAATTATTCAAAACAAGTTTCTTGTAAGAAATCTCATGTGCCTGCCAGTTGTGCATCAAAAGTGCTGGGAAGTTGACCAGGATTTTTTTTAATTCATTGCAATAATGTGGTCATACTATGTACGAGACTCGGATAGACCTGTCCACTTGAAAGATGTGTACTCTGCGACTACCACGAGTAACTCTCGCAATGATACTGTCCCGTGTCCACTTAGTTTCAACTCTCGAGAGCTTACCATCCCTCTCAGCTCTCAAATAGTCCCATGCAAATATTTCTATCAAGTACAATGCAAAATCCATAGTTCACTTTCTTGTACTTTACGTTTATATATATATATATATTGCTGTTTACCGGATTGAGACCTCGCATGCGGCCCAATGGCCATGCCAAAATTTCGAAATAATTGTAGCCTATCAGTATTAGTTCAATGATTTATTTTTGGACAACTTGCATAGATCAAGAAATAATACGTATATAATTAATTACATTTTTTAGTTCAATTTTGGGTCTGAAATTCGCAGATAATGGTGTGAAATTTCAGCGCAGGGATTCTCCAACTTTTCGCTTTTTCTGTTAATATTCGAATTATATATAATAGTAATTATTAATTAATAACAATACTACTTATTTTTGTAGTGCTTTACATTTTATTTTCTATACAGTAAAATTAATCTTTTCTTATTCTGCATGAGGAGGGCTTCAGTTGAGGAGGAGGGTGAATCTTTGTGAATATTAGTCTGATTTTTATTTTTTTTAAATTCAAGACTGCAACCGATGGAGATCGGGGAAAGGCTTTGAGTTAATGAATGAAGAGAAAGTGGAAAAAAATGACTTCATGACCAAAAATTTGGTCAAACTGAAGCACACGATACGGATGACCCATTACCCCATATAATAATGCGATCACATCTATATCGACCTTCCTTCATTAGCATTTCAGTTTTTCGAGAGCTCGATATATACCACAGCACTAGCAGTTTTTGACGATGATGACAACAACAAGTGGTAAGAAAGCATATATCACTTACTGGGTGGATTTATTAAATAGGGATTTTCCAACAACGCCTTCCAAGAGGCACTTCTTTCGTCTGTCATTTTCTTCAGATGAAGACTTTTGAAATTATCCATCCTTTTATCGATTAAAGCAGAAATCCTAAGTGGCCTTTCGAGTGACTCGATAGCGAAAAACAACTGGCCCGTGAACGAATGCGCGATCAGCTGGCTCACTCTCACCAGCTGCACGTTGATGGCGGATTGGGCAAAAGAGTAACTCGCTGCTACAAACACGAGTTTGGTAACCGTAGACACGCCTGTCGTCTCTCGATTGGTCGGATGTGATTACTTTGTCCAAGGTCAAGGTTGTTCGCATGATTACGGGGCCGGGACTGGGTTGGGTGATTCTGCCAAACCTGCTGTTTGATGTAGGGGAGAGTTGGTGACTGGATGCTGGTGAATGTCAGAAGGTACGACTTGTTGGGTGGAAAGCAGCGTATACTTTTCCGTGTTCATTTGGCATTGCGTAAGAGGATGCTACACCTTCTATTTAAGCCTATTAATTGTTTCACTGCAACGGGGTTCTTCTGTTAGTGTTAGCGACTAGTGGTTTTAATTGTGACCAAATTTATACATTTACTACCACTGATAATTTGCGAAGTACTAGGCTACATATCGTTATCTGATCATGTCATTATGATGACGTCAAGATTGATTACAAATTGAATTTCCAAGGATGATCACGTACATTTATTCCAGGAAGGCCACCTGATGGCGCAACCGGTAGAGCAGGAAGCGATCCTGATCTTGCCTCCAGAAAACATCGATGGATTCGCCCCGTTATATCTGTTCAGTGTTGATTTAGCATCATGAGAATGGACTAATAGAATAAGGAATAGAATGGATTGATTTTACCCATATTTCTCTAAGAAAAATTGCTGAGAGATATCAAGTAATGGAATCCCGCAGGCAAACATTTTTTAAAACTAGATTTCGAATCATAAATTTTGGCTTACCTTTCTATTCAAAATTTAATTTAAAATAGTATTAATTAAGACTGAGCCAAAAGCATTCCCACCATGTAAAATAATTACTTACACATTTTTTCCCCTTCAAATACTTGTTATAATTGGTCATGGTTTATGGCCATGGTTTCTGGTTTTGAAAAATGTAAGAAATTTGAAAAGAAAATGTAATGCAAGCTCCTAAAACGGGGTTTTCCTGCATGGCAACACCCGAAGACGGTTACGCAACGATTTTTTTCAAATTGATAATTTTTATATACATGTATATATAAACGGGATATTTTGAAATTATAAACGAAATTAAAGCTTTAAGTTGGTTTATAATTTCAAACTGTCCCGTTTATGGACCCAAGTGGGCGACCAATGCTTTTTGCAACAACAAAATTTAAAACAAAGATCACAAATCATGAATTTTGGTCTAAATTTCAGTAGTAAAAATTCTCAAAATTGTCTGGGAGCAAATGGAGAGGCAAGAAAATTTCCTGAGATCTCAGAAAACGTTTGCACAATATTATATTATAAAAAATGTCAAATTCATAATTTATTAAAGCCTACGAATTTTTATCGTGTTTTCTATCAACTTTCGCCTGATCAGTAGTTTCTTTAATAATTAGTAATTCTAATTCGTTTTTTAACTAAAAATGCAGACAAAATTCAACAGTTGTGATATTTCCACAGATGATATTAATTCTAGAAGAAGAAGAAAGCGCAAGAATGAAAGAGTTGCGCTTGGCATTTCAAAAACTTGAAAGATACCGGGAAATTCAAATGGACCAATAAAATGAAAGTGCCTGTTTGCGATTAGTCATGCTAGCCTATCCAACAAATTTGCGAGCTGTAGGGTCAAGTTAGCGGCTTTCTTTTTGCTTGGAAACGTACTTTATAAGCTGAATATCTCTGTCTTGAGGCTATGGGTTGAGTGACTTTGGTCAAGGCTGAAGATTTGAAAGGTGATGCCAGAGAAAAAGCTGCTTCTATGCCGAACTTCAAACTTTCTATAGTCAATGTCCGTTGGTAAGGAGTAGATACTACTTCTCAGTGTTGTCACGTGCTTGTCTAAATTCTTAGCATACCATTTGAAATGGAATTCAATACACGTGAGTTTGATCGCAATTTTGTGGAAATGGTCGCTGCTGCCGTTGTACGTGAATATTTGCATGGAAAGGCAAGTAATTTGACTCGAAATCACCTGCGATTAGTGTGTAGTTCATCGTTATTTATAATTTTTGTATGTATTGTAAGTTTAATTTGTGTTTTTGTATACGTGCTAGGGTTACCAGAAGACCTTGCAATGCATCGATTCCGAAATTGTTCGAACAGGTGATTCAATTTCTAGCAGATCTGCACTCGCAAAAGCACTCGGCCTGGAAAAGTTATTGAAGAAAAACAAGGTAGACACTAGATGTTGGCGTATCTAGAGGTTGACAGTCTGCATGGGCACACAAGTGCTGATTTATTGACATTTTGGTTTGTCACATAAATCTTCCTGTCCAGGTATACAAATCTGATCTGCATATCTGCGCTCTGCATCGCCATCTGATCTGTCATTTTTCATAAAATAACCAATAATATTTCTACATTTTTCGATAAGTTTCCATAATTTCTTTGCTGCTAATTTCTATTGGGTGTTTTCCCACACTGACAAAACTGGAGTCAGACGGACCAGATGCTGTGTTGCCAGAGTAGTGCAAATTCAACACTTTTGCACATGTTATAGTCCGTTTTGGCAGCCAACGCTGGCAAATGCATTCAAGGTTGATCCCAACAAATCTGATGCTTGACCTGCCTCCCACATGTATATATAGTACACTAGCCTAAACATTTTTTTTTCATCGTGGCTAAACACAAACTAGTAATGGCACCATCAAGTGTGAAAATTCTGGTTTTAGAAGGAAGTATCTTGCATAGTATTTTTTAGAAAGCCTGAAGTACTGAGTCCTTCAGATCAGATTTTCTGCATATTTGGACTATTCAAATGGACATATCGTTTTTTCCACAAATAGGAAGACCTGAACCCAGCCAGGATTTTTTGTGTGGCAGACCAAAACTGTCAGAAAAGGTGTCTGTCCATGTATGGCCACCTAATGTAATACTTGTTTTTTTAACTTTGAATTCCGCAACTGGCCATAACTCAAAAATACAAAAGTAAAGTGGAAGCTCGATTATCCGAGGTAGGCAGGACTTTGACTAACTTAGATAATCGGAAACAGCTAAAATTAGGTATAACTGTTGGTATAATAGGTATCAACAAGTAAGCACGGGAAGACAAAATTATTCTGTTCAAAAATAACTTTTTAAGAACTCGCTTTTAATCGGATTATATAGACTTCAACCATCCCAGTATACCTTCACTCTCATTCCTTCTTGTTATGATGCTTTTTCAATGTTTATCTGCTTAAGGCATCGGTTAATCAGAGTGCTTATCTAAGGTTGCAGATATCCGGTCCTCTGATAATTGAGCTTCCACTGTGTTTAAATTTGACCACGTGTAGTGCTGATAATTGCTAGCTCTGTAGGAAATGTTATTTGGCATGGGTAACAAATTCCCAATATGAATCGAGATGTATATCGTGTGTGTCAAAATTTCACTTTTAAATTGAAATAACTATTTTAATATGCGTAGGTTATATAGCAGAGTATTCATGTATTTTTCAGCCCATTAAAACTATGATCCTATCCAATAGGTTTGTCACTCTTATTCTTAGGTGTTATGTGTGGCTAAGAATTAACTATAGCCCTGCCCCTATTGACATTTCAATTATATTAGCATTTCACTGTTATTAAGTTCCCTAGATAAGTAAGCAAATATTTTTTGGTTGCATGACGCATTGTTTCCTCAAAATTTATACTGATTGAGAAATCTAATAATTTGCATTTGATTTCAGCAAAATGAGAATGCATTGAAGTCTATGCTGGAAGTGCTCATCAAATATTTCTTGAGTCATGCCAAGAATAAAAAGGTTTCCACTCATGCAAACAAAGAAAAGTGTGAGTCTGTGGAACAGAAAAGCATTCATAAGAATTGTACTGAAAGAATTTCATCACCTGAACACATAATGAATTTAGAACATGCTACATGCCCACGTGACAGCATAGATGATGTATCAAATAATACATTTTTAAGTACAATTGACAAATTGGGCCAGCAAACGAAGGATAATACTAAGGCGTTGCCAAAAAATTACAGATTAAATCCATTATCTGTAGATTTTGGCGATGAATTTAAAAAGGCCTTATGCCTTACAAAAGATGCTGTTTTAAAAAAACACGGACAAGTTAAATCTACCATAGATTTAAAGCAAAGTGAATATGGTCAACATGATTTAACAACTGCAGATGGTGAGTACACATGATCAAATGACTTATTCTATAATAATTTATTCTGTAGTAAAATTGTAACTATCATCTATAATGTATTTAGCATCAATCTGATAAAAAAGCATAAACTGAGTGCAATTTTGAGAAATTTCAATGAAAGATTGTTTTATTCTGAAACAGCAACTTGCTCAGACACATTTTGGCAATGAGAGCTCCAAGTAGCTTTGCATCTATTTGGCAATTACTTCATCAGTCACGAGCAGTGCACTCTGAATCTGTCATGTAAGGACTGTTGTTTATACATTTGTCTAGGATTAACTCCTAGAAACCCATTAATGCCCATATGAATTGGTCATACATTTATGCATAAATTGGATATTTCAAAACTACAACATTTGTGATAATATTATGACCACCGAATTAATGCAACACAGAATGTTAAGCTTTGTTGGACCAATGGTAATATGCCTTATCCTTCAACACATACGCAGACTGATGTGTTTGTCAAAAATCAATATTATATTCGTGCTGTTATTTTTCTGTCCAGTGCATAGGCGTATGTGCTTATGACACGCGTGTCTATTGATTAACATTTGTTATTTCGTGCACACTATGCGCGTCTCTGCAGAGTGTAATTATTGATGCCCTGTAATATCCCTCTAATAAGAGCATGAAACGTAAGATTGGCAATATGCATTTTAGAAGATTATAGTTCAATATAGTTAACTGGATAACACATTATAAATAATTTATTCTCAATGATATTTTTGCTAACAACTAATCTTGAACTTTGCTATACTTTTCTATGCTTCAAAATTTGTGTTCATCCGCCAATTAAAATGTTATATTCACATGCCGTTTTCCCATATTATATTTTGATAAAGGTACTCAGTTAGGAATTGACACACATCAGGATAATGCAGGAAATCGTGAAAACGAACCAGCCACGAAGTCGACCATTGGTCAACATAGAAAATGTTCTGGTCCTGTAACAAGAGGTGGTCTACAGGTAATATTTGAAATTCGTATTGGTGATAATTTTTTATGATATGAGGTTATAAGTAAATTACTTAAATTATTTTAATACATTTGTTTATTTTTGTAAATGTACACTTTAGTTTTTTTTTTTTTTTTGGCAATTGTAAATTTAAATTCAATCATAATGTCATAATGTCAATCATACAGTGGCAATGATAAGATAAAATAAAGGCTGTGACATTTATCCAAATAGTCTGCATGCCAGCTAGTTATCATACACAATGTAATAATTATGTCCTTTGCAATGATGATATTTGAACAGAATACTGTAGTCATTTATTCTGAATTTATGCATTCAGAGTGACAGAGGCAATCGCACATCTGCTGCCAGAAGGAATTTTCTCTCCAGTACAGCTAATCATCCTGTCAAATTAAGTGTGATAAGCCAGTCTAATGAAGGGGCAAGCGTTCGGTCTCTAGATTGCAGCGCTTCTTTAGGAAAAAATGTATTGCAGGCAGGAGCAGAAGCAGCTGTTTGTGAGGCGGTCAGCTCAAATATTAACTCTTCCGAAGAAGCAGTGGATTATAATGTGATGGGAAACCACTTTACAAGCGATCAGCCAGTGAATTTGCCAACTAACAAGACCAGTTTGAAGTAGGTGTACATTTAGCATTATTTAACATTGTTATGTGAAACAATTGAATGTGTTCCTGTAAGCATCATTGTATGCATAATCTTTGAAGCATACTTAATAATTAAATGAAAATGCAAAGCAAAGCCAGCAAGACCCTTGTTAGATTGACGATGCAATGGTATTTCAAATAGTTTTGGAAAGGTGCTTGAATTTGGAAGAATTTTAAAAATAGTTGGAATGCAGTTGTTAAATTATTGCTATCTTTGACTACTTTCAATAAATATATATAGAAAAAAACGTTTAAATTTTAACGTTTTTTTTTGTGTAATGTGTAAATTTTAACATTATTGTAAGTATTATCTTGAAAATGTTCTTTGCTGCAGCTGTCTCATAGTGGTCAAATGTAAACTTACAATTCCAAATTCCATACTATTTCTAGAATAGCTTTGGTTGGTATATGTGGAGACATGGAAGTAGGGGATCTTGACGAATTAGATGAAAGTAGCTCAGGTGTGCTTGTATCTCCAGACCATTCTTATGTTTGGCTTACAATGCCTCAGGGTGCACCAATTCAGCATGATACTGCAATAGTGAGTAAATTAATATTTTAATGTTTTACCCAATGTAACTAATTACTCCTCATGTGTGCATGTACAATATATATATATACATTTACTGTCTTAATATATTTTATAGGAATTAAAAACACTGCTGTTAGGATCATGTAAAAAGGATTTTCCTTTAGAGTGGAAAATACAAAGCTTTTGCCTTTGTGCAAATCCAAAACTAAACTACGGCATTATTCAAAAAAAGGCAAGTGTTTAATTATTACTTCATTTGGAGTTGATCATTTCATGCAATCTGTGTTCATTTTTTCATTATGAAGGGAGGGCCATGCGGAGTACTGGCTTGTGTTCAGGCATACCTTATCAAGGAACTGATGTTTGTGAAATCTTGGAAAGGCCCAATAAAAGTGTAGGGCAATAATTGAAAATCTTCATTAATAAGAACTTGTGTTTATTTGCCATATTTAGAGGGGAAAATTAATATCGACAGAACGTTTGGTTATTTTGTATTAGTGGGAATACTGAAGAGGAATGTAAGAAATGCTTGGTCAGTGCAATTGCGCATATTCTTTGGAAAATTGGACATTCACAGAAGGCTATAATTGTCATGTGAGTAGCCTACATGTTAAAATTAGTTTACTTGTCAGTTTTGTCTTAATTTTAGCCGAATTTTTGTAATAAAAATAAACTTAATTTTGCAGGCCAACTAATCGGACTATAGCGGGCTTATCTGGTCTGCATGATGGCTTTATTGAAAGGGTATGACTAAAAAAATTAAAACATCCAATTTTTCGTTATCTTAGATGCTTCAGCAGTCATGAATAGTGCTGTTTTCTTATTTCAGATAAACTTGATGCAATTTACAGATTTTGCAGGCTTACATAGTTTCCTGACAAAACATATGGCTTGGTTTACGGAAGATAACAAATACTCGTGCATATCATTCTTGTATTCGGCAATTTTATCTCGTGGGATTGATTCGTAAGTTAATTATATCAAATTATTGATTACTGATGGATAGGAATCTGCTCGGTTAATTTTGTACTGACTGCCGTCAGCTTTTCATGATTAATTTTGAGTTATTTACATCAGAAGTAAGAGCCAAGTTAACCCGAAAATTATTTTATGGTTTTGCAAATAATTATTGCTTATAGATAAGCCATTTCATACTTATATTGCTACAATGAAACAAAAGAATTTTATATTGAAATTGTTTTTAATGAAGAGTGAAAAAAGACATGGATGATCCTAATAGCTGTCTTATTGGGACACATGGATATTGCTCTCAGGAAGTAGTTAACTTGCTGCTTACTGGTTGTGCCTCAAGCAATGTTTTCGATAATGTTATCACGCTGGATGATGGAAAAGAATCTCAGTCCATTTTGAAAGGTGTCACTCAGCAATCAGACATAGGACTATTGGCGTTATTTGAGCATTACAATTCGTGCCAGGTAGGTAAACAAAGGTCATGCTAAGATTCAGTGCTTGTTAAATTACACATTTTGATTTACTACTGTCTTTGTTATTTCATAAATAGGTTGGGGCGTTCCTGAAATGTCCACGTTATCCCATTTGGGTGGTTTGCAGTGAAAGCCATTTTAGTGTCCTATTCGCTAAAGACCAAGCAGTCTGCGAGTCGTCAATAAAGAATGACAATGTATGTATTACAGAACAAATTTGGCATTTACCATTAGTATTTTCGAACGTAAACATTTAGTTCCATGAGCATGCTTTGTTAATTTCATAAAATGTACACACTAAATAAGTGCCAGTAAGAAACATCAGTAATATCAATCTTCACTGTAGTATTAGTCATGTAGACTGTAGTATTATTCCTTTCAAATTGCTAATTCAAATAATTTTTATTTTTTTAGAAAATAAACAAATTTGATCTTTATTACTATGATGGATTATTACACCAGGAAGATGAAATACGGCTAACAATTAGTAAGTTTGATTTATCTCGATTCTTTGAATTGCACATTTCTAATTCGATTAAATAATTGGTTTACATTTGTTAGGCCTCTCAAATAACTCTACAATTAGTCCAAGCGACCTTATACCACCATTAGACCTGTGTATTAAAACTAAGTGAGATCCATTTCCTCTTCCTTTTTTTATGGACATAGTTTAGATTTCAAATGCTCAATAATGTTTTGTTTAACACATAGATGGAAAGATGCACACGTTGAATGGAATGGTATTGAACCTCTACTATAATTCCTGAAATGCAAGCCTGAATGTGTTTGAAGTAAATTCTTGGTGAGATGTGTAAAGGTATGTCTATCAAGGGTGCAATTTTTTATTAAAAAAACCACATTGCATTATGCAACTTCAAATCAACACATTATGCCATTCTTTGTTCTAAGCATAGTTTTATTTCTGATTGGATAAGTCCCAAATTTTAATAGACTAACACCCCATTTCACCCACACATTTATATTATTACAGAATATATAGCTTTGCGAATAACTAATTAAAGAAATTCTGATACATTAAATAATAACCACTTCTAGAACAGGTGTTCTCATAATTAAAACAAACCTTACATGGTGGTAAATAAGGTATCTCAATCTGTTCTAACTTACTAATGGAGTTTACATAACTTGGTCCAGTTGTCAAAGGTTGAATTAGTGACATATCAAGAAATTTCCGCTTTTTTCATTGTGTTTTCCAACTGCATATTTTGTCATGGGTTTGTATCCTATGCATTTTCTAATAAATAACAAAATCCAGAAGCAGTCGGTTGCCAGACCTTCGCATTGCAAATGACAAATTTTGGACTGACGGGAAACTTAAGACATCCTGAAAGTCTGCAAATGGTCAATAGATAAAATGACTAGCATAACTGAAGATTCACCATGCATCACATATGTATGATGATTTATCTTCAAATTCTCTTTTATCTTTCATTAGTCTCAAGTCACACCAGTTGAGATTCCACATCCTTAAATGAAAGCCTTCAACAAAACAAATAATTATAATGTACACATCTTCTATATGTGAACTGCCCAATAAATAAAAACCTGATCGTTTTTGCCATTTGCAGAAATTTGTTTTTAAAAATTCTTTTTCATTTTAAGCGCATAGGGGAGTCACTATTGAAGTCTTGCATCTGTCTTTGGGATGAAGTGGCAATTGCAAATAAGCCGCCTTTAAGTCTATTACCGAAAAGACCTTGCTTCCTCTCATCTCATCCATTAAATTTTCCGGAATCGGAAGCGGGAAATTCTGTCTTACCATAACTTCATTTAATTTTTTAAAATTTCCACATAATCTGTACTTCTTTATTCCATCAGGTGCGGCCTGTTCCACCAGAACAACAGGACTCGCCCATGGGGAAGAAGAAGGTGATATAATGCCTTCTTCCGACCATGCTTTGCATTGTTTCCTGATGATCTCCCTTTTTAATTCAGTTGTAGAGTATGGATGAGACCATCTGGGTTCAGCTGAATTAGTTTCTAATTCTACTACTGGCAACTCATAACCTTCGTTTTTATCTGAAGTCAATAATTTTTCATAGTGTTTTAATAAGGGAATCACCCTCTGAACATTGGGGAGATCTTCCCAATTTGGTGGAAGTGACTTTTTTTTATGAATGGGTAGTACTTCAAGATCCACTTCTTCTAG